>WURV02037567.1:0-22497 GCA_011762755.2 Epimenia babai | reverse complement strand
TGAATGGAAAAAGGTCAATTGTCTGCCCAGACTCGGTGGGTTTTTCACATTAGGTGTTTTTCCTCCACCCCTCATAAGTTAGGCTAATCAGATTGTCGTGTTAACCACATTAATAGGCTAGCTTTGTATAAGGGCCCATGATTGCCTATCACAACGATTACTTCGGTAATCAGCCTTTAAATACATACATACATTACGGTCGTGTTAATTTAATTTCACGCAGGGTCTCGGTAAGACGTTACAGACGATCTCGCTGCTCGGCTACATGAAACACTACCGTAACATTCCATCGCCCCACCTCGTGATCGCGCCCAAGTCGACCTTGTCGAACTGGATGATGGAGTTCAAGCGCTGGGTGCCGTCCATCAAGGCCGTCTGCCTCATCGGTAGCCAGGAGCAGCGCGTGAGTGTCTATCCATGTCTATACAGCCACAGACAGCTCGCGAAAACTCACCGACCGAGAGATAATTAATTTGAGTCGACTGATATTCGGAACCGGAATCATTATTTATTGTGAAAAATTTTTTTATTTTACCTCGATGTTAGCTGTTTCTGAACTCTGCGCGAGCTTGCATGTCCCACTATTTCTGGCTCTTGTTTTCCCCCGTGACGGTATACACAGTACGTTGCTATTTGGCCTCGATTTTTATCGTGGATGTATTAAAATCCAAATAGTCAATCGTCGACATAATGAAGTAAGTATACTGCCGGTTATACGGGACATTTTAGGACATTTGAAGTCAATAGTACGTTAATTGTGGTCCGGGCTCTTTTTGGTTTTATAAGAGTCTGGACAGAGCGGAGAACTGTGACTTACTGTGTTTTCCTCTTCAATTTGTGTATGTCTTCAATATGTCATTTTATTGGCAGTCGTTGCGTTGTAAAAAAGTATTATACGGGCTGAGATGAGTATACTTTCAGAAGTAATAACAAACTCACGAGCGACATGGAAGATTTTTGGCTTAACATTACGATGAAAAGATTTGCTTCCACCGATCGGTTATTTTTTTAACGAAAATGACAACCGAGATGTAGCATCATGTGACAGCAAAATGAAATTTTAGTGATTTATAGTGCCCTTCCAAAACATGGCTATCAAATACACTTTACAAATTTACGGTTACTATGATTAACTAGAAATACTAGGAATATAGTTAATAATCGAACTGGGTAATAAATGAATTGAAAATATAAGAGACATATACAGTAAGATCATAGATAAAGGAAATATAACTAAAAATATCACATATAGTGGCACAGTTGGCACAGTGTCAGACATAAAATCACGCTGTAAAACTATATTAAATATCACATGAAAAATACAACACACAGGAAAATTACGTAGTACTGCTTTATAAAATAAACCAGGTAATACTACCACACAGCTAAGGAATGAAAAAGGCTAAAAGATAACAAAAGCAAGTCACTGTAAACTTAGCAAAGAGGCAGTAGAAAAACCGATAGTTTTAAGTATGGATTTAATAAACGATGATAATCCTTAGTCATACGCTGAATGCTTGCAGAACACGTTTATTCGCGACGTCCTGTTGCCGGGCGACTGGGACGCTTGCATCACGTCGTACGAGATGGTCATACGCGAGAAGTCCGTCTTCAAGAAGATCAACTGGCGATATCTGGTGATCGACGAGGCGCATCGTATCAAGAACGAAAAGTCCAAGGTATGTTGTTGCTCCACCCTGCACAATACCTCCCCCCACCCCGCCAGTCTGCAGCAGGATGGCACAATCTGCCGTTAGTGACTCAACGATTGCCGATTTATCCACTTATATCGTTTGACAATACTGACAATACACGCATGACACCTTGCTGCTCGCGTCATTCTTTCCGTCATGTCACCACTTTTTTTCATTCACTGGTTTGTCTTTTTCGACAGCCAACTTTTGGTCTTTAACTTCATGCAAATTGCATTTCTTTCGTTTTTCATTGGTCGCTTATTCAAGTCCCCCTCCCTAATTAGACATACAAATAATTAAGCATCCACAATGATTTTTTATATCAACATATCCTTTCATCTGGGCTACGATGCATTATCGGAGAGTCACGAGGGAAATTTCCAGCATGGAAGCTGCGGAAGTTTACTTGTATTTTGCACTGTATGCGTTTTTCATAATATAACATCAGTGTTATCCAGTGCATCATATAAAGACATGGGGCGATTATTGAGTAATGGCATCCTCTAGTGTTTATACTGAGCTAACGATGGTGGATAAACGTTGTAGCTGTCGGACATTGTGCGAGAATTCAAGACAACCAATCGTCTTCTCCTCACGGGCACGCCCCTTCAGAACAATCTACACGAACTGTGGTCCCTCCTCAACTTCCTGCTGCCCGATGTCTTCAACTCGTCTGACGTACGATTTTTATTGCCGGCCACATTGAAATCCGTGTAATTTAACAACGTTTTAATCAGTGTAGTCATTTTAGTTCGGATTTTAAACAACGCAATCATAGCGCGCATTAATGTGGCGTATCCACATGAATAATTGCCGAGGAAGGATCTCTGCTTTCTGTCGAGTAACTAACCCCAAACCGGGACCTCCGAATCGCCAGTCTGGTGCTCGAATCTGAGTAATAAACGCTGATGTACTTATGTAATTCATAAAATGATTCCTAAAGTATTTAGTTTCTTTTTTTGATACTGTGCAGTGTTAATGACCGCTGAATGCTGCGTTATTTCACATGTATATGTGATCGCCGTGGTTACCGGAACATTTCACATGTGTAATATACGATCACCGTGGTTACAGGAACATTTCATGTGTATAAGATATGATCGCCGTGGTTACAGGAGCATTTCACGTGTATAATATACAATCACCGTGGTTACAGGAACACTTCACGTGTATAAGATATGATCGCCGTGGTTACAGGAACATTTCACGTGTATAAGATATGATCGTTGTGGTTACAGGAAGCTTTCACATGTATAAGATATGATTGCCGTGGTTACAGGAACATTTCACGTGTATAATATACAATCACCGTGGTTACAGGAACATTTCACGTGTATAATATACGATTACCGTGGTTACAGGAACATTTCACGTGCATAATATACGATCACCGTGGTTACAGGAACATTTCACGTGTATAATATACGATCACCGTGGTTACAGGACTTTGATGCCTGGTTCAACACGAGCAGCTGTCTGGGAGAGGACACAAAGTTGGTTGAGCGTTTACATGGGGTGAGTACTTTGTGTCTTACAAATAGTCCGCGTCGAATAGTTCGATTTAATGCGATCAGGATTTGTAATTTTGAATCTTCCACTTTTCAATACAGACCTTAATAGAAAGGAAATACCAGACGTGTTTTTTAAAATGCTTTCCACAGAAGAAAAAAATAGAACTCACTCAGATATATAACCAGTTAGCATCATTGGGATTTTTGTTAATGTTTTATTGTCTCAGCTTTTACACTTTTTTTATCATATTTCATCGTAGTACGTCTATAGCGCAGTGGCTTTCCTCACACGCGTCGTCGTGTCTCAGTAAAATTGTGTCGGTTATTACGCTGCCAGGTGTTGCGGCCGTTCTTACTTCGACGAATCAAAAGCGACGTGGAGAAAAAACTATTGCCAAAGAAGGAAACGAAGATTTTTATCGGCTTAAGTCGCATGCAGCGTGAATGGTGAGTTAGATGTGGGGTTCATTGCTCCGAATTGAACGTGTTGTGAATGGTCCCGGATTAGCCCTTTTGTCACAGCGTACACTCCTGGCCCACTATACCCTAACAACCCTCTTGCTGTCCACACCTCGCCCACCACCTCATTCTAGGTTGGAAGAGTCCATTACTGCCAGGCTTTTAAATATAACACTATTTTTCCATTCAGTCTCTATTTTAATGAACTTTTAAATGTCATTGAAGCATATAAATTGTCCTGAATGTATTCAAGTAAAGCTATCAATTGCCCCCCGCTTCTAACTCATGGGTTGATTATGAAGGCGTGATTCGCGTGCCATTAACTACCGACCACTGACCGCCGTTCAGGTACACGAAGATCCTGATGAAGGACATCGACATTGTGAACGGGGCTGGCCGTTCGGACAAAATGCGTCTCCATAACATCCTCATGCAGCTGCGAAAATGCACGAATCATCCGTACCTCTTCGATGGCGCCGAACCGGGTTTGCATTACTCTCGGTTGTATGTCTGGGGGATTAACTAATTGTGTAGACCACCTCAGTCGGCTGTGGTCAGCACGATGGACAGAGTAGCCCCAATCGCTTTCCCAGGGAAAGTTAGGTAGCGAAAAGCGGCGAGTTTGGGCAGAAAGTTAACGCCACTTGTTTTTACGTGCAGCTTACAGACGTGACGCACTCCGCTGATTCTGTGATAGTTTATGGTCGTTTACGATGACGAGATAGCGGTGAGGTACGGAGAGGTAAGCGCCATCTAGAGGGCATCCAGAGAGCTTCTGAAATACAGCCGCGTTATAACGAATTATCTGTTATAGAGCCACGCTGTAAGGGCTAGCCAGATCTCTATGGTGAGATTTAAGCGGCCCGAAAAATGTACAGCTGAGATTAGGGATTGAAACAGGGCGTTCGGAATCAATTCCAATAATATAATCCCACCCCATGATCACTAGCTGCCCTCCTATATCACGTTCGTTTATCGAGGCTTTTATGTAGGTCCTGTCTGTTTCTCGCTGGATGATTTTACTGCTTTGCATTGCCCCTTTAACTATAGCTCTTTCCACCCGTAATAGTCGGTCATTGACTTGCTGACCTACTTGCAGGTCCGCCGTACACAACTGACAAGCATCTGATTGACAATTGCGGCAAGATGGCCGTTCTAGACAAGCTGCTCCTGCGACTTAAAGCTGACGGTGAGTAATCGGCATATTCGCTGTCGTATTCACGTCTAAATCGGGAGAATGTGCCGGCGCATCATTCCATCGATCATCTGTAGGTGTTATAGTACACATGTACACTGTTTAATATATGTCTTTGTAAAAATTATGCAACAGTTTACTATACATATACACACATATATATGTGGCAGGTTCTGTGCTTCTAATGCTCATGGTGTGTCTCTGGCAGGTTCTATGCTTGTCTTTAGGGCTTATGGCGTGTCTGTGGCAGGTTCTGTGCTTGCCTTTAGTGCTCATGGTGTGTATGGGAGGTTCTGTGCTTGTCTTTAGTGCTTATGGTGTGTATGGGAGGTTCTGTGCTTGTCTTTAGTGCTCATGGTGTGTCTCTGGCAGGTTCTGTGCTTGTCTTTAGTGCTCATGGCGTGTCTCGCAGGTTCTGTGCTTGCCTTTAGTGCTCATGGTGTGTCTATGGCAAGTTCTGTGCTTGTCTTTAGTGCTCATGGTCTTTCTGTAGCAGGTTCTGTGCTTGTCTTTAGTGCTCATGGTGAGTCTATGGCAGGTTCTGTGCTTGTCTTTAGTGCTCATGGTCTTTCTGTAGCAATTTCTGTGATTGCCTTTAGTGCTCATGGTGTGTCTGTGGCAGGTTCTCGAGTGCTCATCTTCAGCCAGATGACGCGCATGTTGGACATCCTCGAGGACTACTGCTTCTGGCGCCAGTTCGAGTACTGTCGGCTCGACGGACAGACCCCGCACGAGGACCGACAGGTGTCGATCAACGACTTCAACTCGCCGGGCAGCACGAAGTTCATCTTCATGCTGAGCACGCGCGCCGGGGGTCTGGGGATTAACCTGGCCACGGCCGATATCGTGATCATGTATGACTCTGACTGGAACCCGCAGGTCGACCTCCAGGCCATGGTGAGTAGGTGCGCGGGTGGGTTAAACGTACGCAAACGATCGAATCCTTGGGTGGTGTTTTATTAATAGAGTAATTGTCTCGCTCCAGTAAGTGACAAGGTACGCAGCCGATAAGTCAACTTATCGCATTAGCCAAATCAAGTACGCCTCGACGTATTATCAAGTATTTGTCCAAACAGGTGCATGCCAATACTTTTATAACGGCATATTGTCACGTGTTTGTCATCAGGATCGAACTCATCGTATCGGTCATATGAAGCAGGTGCATGCCAATACTTTTATAACGGCATATTGTCACGTATTTGTCATCAGGATCGAGCTCATCGTATCGGTCAGACCAAGCAGGTGCGCGTCATGCGATTCATCACGGAGAACACGGTCGAGGAGCGGATCGTCGAGCGAGCCGAGATGAAGCTACGGCTCGACAACATCGTTATCCAGCAGGGCCGCCTCCTGGATCAGGCGCAGAAGCTCGGCAAGGACGAGGTGCTCCAGATGATCCGGCACGGCGCCAACCACGTGTTCGCCTCCAAGGAGAGCGAGATTACGGAGGAAGATATCGACGTGATTATGGCACGAGGCGAGAAAAAGGTACTGCTTACCTACGTGAATGATAGTGAACGATGTCCACTATAGAGGGTAAAGGCAGGGTTTCGTGCTATTTTTGGCCCATTTCTTTTACGCTTGACAGTATTATAGCGCAACCGTACACATGACCTCGTATAACACCCTCGCCTCAATTTGTCAGTTCTTGCGACCTCTGCGAGATTATATCTCAAACAATGCATAGAAATATCCTTGATTGCTCTGTTGTCCCACCAATTTCAGTTCATATCAGTCGGACCAATTCACCCCGCATCTTCCGTTTGAAATCTCCCATGGCTTCCATTTTTACTATAATGTCACGTTTCACATCCGAATTATTAAAATCGGGCTATTCCCGCCTGCGTACCAGAAAATCAATTTGAAAATATCTTAGCCGTAAGGCAACTGTTAAGTGTGTCATGATTAATATATGTTAGGATTAATGTGTGTCATGATTAATGTCTATCATGATTAATGCTGATTAATCACGATTATCTGTGCCGTGATTACTGCTTCTCATGACTGCATCAAATATTTCCATGGAAGTAAATTTTCTAGTTGTATGCTCTCCGCTGCGCAAGTTGATTATTTTTTCGCACAACGACAATGTCTCCGGTAAATATCCTCCGCGTCTCTTTGTCAGACTGAGGAGATGAAGACCAAGATGGACCAGTTGGGAGAGAGCAGCCTACGCAGCTTCACTCTCGACACGCAGGAGGGGGGCGGGAGCGTGTATCAGTTTGAGGGTCAGGATTATCGCGAGAAACATAAAGTCCAGATGGGGTGGATCGAGCCGCCGAAACGTGAACGGAAAGCGAATTACGCGGTCGACGCGTACTTCCGTGATGCTTTACGTGTGTCCGAGCCTAAAGCTCCCAAGGTATCATGGCGTGTAGTGCATGAGTACTTACTCGACAGTATGCGTAGTGCCTGCGTATTTATTCGACAGTACACGTAGTGCCTGCGTATTTATTCGACAGTACACGTAGTGCCTGCGTATTTACTCGACAGTACATGTAGTGCCTGCATATTTACTCGACAGTACATGTAGTGCATCCGTACCCACTCGACAGTATACGTAGTGCATGCGTACATGGGCGATGTGTTGTACCTTTCCAATTCAATAGTGCACGCGTATTTTATAGGCAGCTATATTGAGTATTACAGACATGGTGTTAGGTACCAGTTTACGGTAGTCCGTTCATTGATTCATGCAGTAGCTACTGTATGTGGTATACTCTGTATGCAGGCACCCCGACCCCCCAAGCAGCCGAATGTCCAAGACTTCCAGTTTTTCCCGCCGCGGCTGTTTGAGATCCTCGACATTGAAATTTACTTTTATAGGAAGACGATTGGTTATCGGGTACGTCGTGTGTGTTTTGTGTCGGTTATATGTGTGTTGTGTCGGTTATATGTGTGTTGTGTCTGTTATGTGTATGTTGTGTGTTGTGTCATGTGTGTGTGTGTGTTGTTTCGGTTGTGTGTGTGTTGTGTCTCTTATATGTTTGCGTATGTTGTGTTTATTATGTGTGTGTTGTGTCTGTTATAAGTGTGTGTTGTGTCTTATAAGTGTGTGTTGTGTCTGTTATATGTGTGTGTGTGTGTGCGTGTGTTGTGTCTGTTGTGTGTGTGTGTGTGTGTGTTGCGTTATGTGTGAGTGTGTGTGTGTGTGTGCGCATGTATGTAGTTTATTCTAATCATCATGTTGTCATGGAGTTTGTCGGCAGTTAGACAATCACCTTAAATCACCTTTACTTTTTTAGTCGTGAATTATAAAAGAAAGTGCCGTCATCTGTCATCATTTCTTAATCATGTGCCATCAATGAGCAGCTCACTAATGGAGTTTAGCAATTCCGAAGTCATTATGATAACAAAGTGTTATCTTTTATAATACATCAATTAATTTATTTTGTAAAATATCTGAAATGCTTAAGGCGTAAACGTATATCTGGTGACTTGCTACTACGCAAGTGTAGGAATAAGGAACATTTCCGTAATGTTACCGGGGAAACATTCGTGTGAGCATATATTGACAGTTTTGTGGTATTTTTCAGGTTCCGAAGAATCCCGAGTTGGGACCAGAAGCAGAGAAAGTCAGGAAGGAAGAGCAGAAGAAGATTGACGAGTCCGATAACCTGACGGAAGAAGAGCTCGCTGAAAAGGAAGAACTACTGAAGCAAGGCTTCACGAACTGGAACAAGCGGGACTTTAACCAGTTTATTAAGGCGAACGAAAAGTTCGGGCGAGATGACCTGGATAGTATCGCTCGTGAGGTCGAGGGCAAGACCCCGGATGAGGTGAGCCGGGGCTCGATGTGTCAGTTTCTCAATGTGTCAGCTTCTCGGTATGTCCCTGTCTCAATGTGTCTGTGTCTCGATGTGTCAGTGTTTCAATCTGTCTGTGTCTCAGTGTGTCGGAATCTCGGTGTATCCGCGTATTGTGGTATGGGTTGTGCATACTGCCGTGTGAATTCTTCAGAATTGTTAACTTTGCCATACTTTTTATGTCATTTCTATAGACAACTAACAAATTCTCCTTCGTTATAAAACATTACTTTTTGAACAACAGTTCAAATGGATGCAAATCAAGCCTTACTAAAATAGTGGAAAGCATGCCGAGTCTGCATGTAATCGTTGGAGAAAAATGTCGGAGCATTCCTAAATGCCGTTATTTCTTACACCTAGTGTGTCAGTCATTTTGAAATTACCTCATTTTCTTCCCATGATAATCGCCATTCTAGAGCAGCAAATGTGAGGAATAAGCGACTAAATGAACAGAACAAGACCCTGGCCATTCAGATTGTACCTGCGACGTCCAGTCGGCTGGTCTTGTATCTACCGAGGCACATTTATTTTCAAGTATGATGTCGTATGCTGATTATAAAATGAACGACATTTGCGGGTGGATTGTTTTGCCCAGGTGATGGAGTATTCGGCAGTGTTCTGGGAGAGATGTAACGAGTTGCAGGACATCGAGCGGATCATGGCCCAGATCGAGAGGGGCGAGGCAAAGATCCAGAGGCGTATCAGCATCAAGCGAGCCCTTGATGCTAAGGTCCTTAAACAGCGTAATATCATTTTAACCGAATACATCAATAAAAACATATTTTGCTACTTAGCGGTAGTTGTATCAAATACTACCCCTAGAGTGTTAGAGGTAGTCATGCCATAAACTACCAATAGTGTGTTAGAGGTAGTCATGCCATAAACTACCAATAGTGTGTTAGAGGTAGTGATGCGATGAACTACCAATAGTGTGTTAGAGGTAGTCATACGATGAACTACCAATAGTGTGTTAACATTAGTTAGTGTGCATGTGATATACGGATGTTGGTGATTGACAGATGGCACGGTACCGGGCGCCTTTCCACCAGCTGCGCGTCCAGTACGGCACTAACAAAGGCAAGAACTATACGGAGGAAGAAGATCGCTTCCTCGTGTGTATGCTGCACAAACTTGGCTTTGATAAAGAAAATGTTTACGATGAGCTCCGTACGGCTGTGAGACAGGCACCGCAGTTCCGCTTCGATTGGTTCATCAAGTCGCGCACTGCCATGGTAACGACGTGAAATAAACTTAACCCCATACAGTTACGTTTTGATTGGTTCATCAAGTCGCGCACTGCCATGGTAACGACGTGAAATAAACTTAACCCCATACACTTACGTTTTGATTGGTTCATCAAGTTGCGTACTACCATGGTAACGACGCAAAATAAACAAACCCAGTCGCTTACGTTTTGATTGGTTCATTCAATCTTGTACTGCCATGGTAACAACGTAAAAATAACCATACTTGCATACACTTGCACTCTTATTGGTATTTTGGCCATTTTCTTGGTATTTCCAGGCTGACGACATTGTTAACTGAAGTCGATGGTACTAGAAATAAAATAGAATTCCATTCTATTTCACTAAACGGTTGTATTGGGCTATGATTTAACTTAAATGTATTTTTTATCGTGTTATGCAATATAATTAGTTATTTCATATCATTTCATTTCATTTAACTGTTGTGTGAGGCTATGATTTACTTATATGTACTTACTATTGTGTTATACAATATAATTAGTTATTACACGAGATGTATATAGGCGCCCTAGAGACATACTAGTTATTAGGGTGCCTCCAAAACAAATGTAATATTATTATGTATTATCAAGTTAGATCTACACGTAGCGCACACCTTCGAGATTGTTTTTTTTCTGCACTAATTTGATTTCTTTTATTCTCATCCATGCGCCGTTGCCAACTATTTCACTTGTCAATATTTTTACGTTTTTTTTTCATTCATTATTGCCTAAGATACATTTTTATAATATGTATACTGTACATATACATCGTATATACATGATATAAAATTTATATACACAATACAGAGTTTATACTGCACCTAAATGTAACTGCATATACTGTAGACCACTAACGGAGCTTAACAGATTCATGATTGTACTAGAGGCAAAGGATATTTACATTTTGACTGTATTTTAGTTTTTTATTCTTATAAAATGTATTTATTTCGCAGCTAGGCTAAGTAACATTCATAAAATACATTTTGATAAAATACAAATATATTTAATATATATTTGATCCATTTGATTATTCTATATTTTTTATTTGATTATTAGAAATGCGTGAATCAACCTGTATTTTGTATAATAGTAACACAAATCTTCATTTTATGTCGCAAGCCGTCACACAGAAATCTGAATAAACAGCAAGTGGGACAGTAGATTCTAAAGATCCCTTCACCGCTGTATTGCTCACATTCTTTACATTTCTCGCATTCTTTACATTCCTCCCATTCCTTACATTCTATGGATTCCTTAAATTCCTCGCATTCCGCACAATCCTCACATTTCTTACATTCCTTAAATTCCTCGCATTCCGCACAATCCTCACATTTCTTACATTCCTTAAATTCCTGGCATTCCGCAAATCCTCACATTTCTTACATTCTGAAATTACCAAAAAAGCGCTACGTGGCTCACAGTCTGTAAGACACAAAGCACCTAGTCATTACTGACCTTCGATGGGCACGCTCTCATGATAATTCAGGCTGTCTGTATCGACGGTACTATCGGCAATCGTGATCTTAACGTGGTGCTCCTCCGACATTTTGCGACTGTGCGATTCGTGGTTCTGCTGCGATCCTGTCTCGTCTGAACCGTGGTGGTTATCGTTCAGCCCCACCCCTTCATCTTCTTCATTACCCTGTGACTGCTGAAGAGAAGAACATTACAACCCAGTAATGTCAAACTGCTTCCTTGACCTATCCACAGGAGGAATTATAGGAATGAAAAATTATTGTTTCAATAAGGCCGGAGTAAGATAAAAAATATAAAATTTATATTCTTTTGAGAATTTTTATAGTGTGGCAGATCTATCGATAGAGGGTCTCGTAAAAATAGTCATCCATAAATATGGCTGGATTTTGGAAATGATACAAAGGGATATATATATAGATAAATATAAAAAATATATATATATGCATGTACTATGGTAAGAAATAATCAAACAGGCATTCATTAATTAATTAATGATGTGGCTTGATAAAGATGCTATGAAAATTATATATGAACGAGTTACGTTATCATTTCGTTGTAATTTTGCTAATCTTTCTAATTAAATAAATGATGGAGAACAAAGCAATTAAAATCAAAATAATTTCACAAATGATAAGAAAAATCCAATAGTTCTGTATATACTTGGCTTGACAGAAGAGGATATGGCCAAAACAGCACGCCATCTGACCCCCATTTTACCCTCCAAACTAATAGTGAATTCTGTTACAGTTTAGTTAACAAGTGATTGAACAGCTGACCAAGAGTTGTCCATGTGGTAATAACATATACCACCAGCACTACAAAAAGCTAATAAACTGACCTTGTCATCACCCTCTACCGTCGACCTTGACCTTGACCTTCGTATCGATCGAGCTCTCTCCTTTTCTTCTTCCCGTTCCTCGTCGATTTCGGTTAAACTTTGAGCGTCTGCTAGGTTGTCGACAGCGATGGCCAGAAACACGTTTAAAAGGATGTCTGAGTGGAGAGTTAAAGCGAACGAGTCCCACTTGACGTTTCTATACGCTTAAAAGGTTGAAAGCTGTCTGCACGATTGGCCCAAATGGGTCATATGGGAATGTAGTTGGATGGAATAGACACTTAGGTTTCAGTGTGAAGAAATAAGGCCAAAGATTTAGCAATGCAATATAGACTACAGTCTAGACTCGCATTCTAAAAAGGAAACAATGCATGTGGTGTATCGAGTGATTTTATCCTAGACTTTACAGAGACACATCACTATTGTGATTCTATATTGAAACGGGTAGTAATGAGACCAAATATGTTTATGTCTGATGCTGTTAGAGGTATTACATATCACCTTAACAACATGTAAGATAGGTAACTTGGATTTGTTGCACCTCCGTAGCAAACATAACCAACATCTACGATATAACCAAATCTTAAGGATACAGTTTCCGACGATGAAGAGGATGACGAAATAGAAGAGAACGACGACACCGATTTTGTTGACACCGTCGTAAGCCCGGATTCCATCGTACATGACCACGTTCCAGTCTTCACCCGTCAGAATCTACAAGCAAAACCACCCCTGTCAGAATGTAATGACTACATGTTATTTATGCGGTTTCCGCTACTGTAGTAAATGTCTAAATTGCATGTACATAATACTGCCTTACTACTTACTTATTGTGTGCACACAAGATAATAATATTTTTTGTTGTTTTTATTGTAATCTATTTCTTTCACCAAACATTCAGATCTCCATATTTTATTGTATTGTTTATCAATAATATTCTAGGATTCTTATTCAGATCATCACAATAACTTGTTTTACCTGACCTTTTAAAAATATCTCGTGATAAATTATTAGGATACTGAAAATTGTTATTTCTTCATTATGTCTTTTCCTATTGTCGCTAACATTCAATAGGGGGCGCCCTTGATAAGGTTACACTTGTGGCACCTGCCTTCAACATTTATAATTTCGTATTGGACTCGCAAACATTTTTATGTAAATAATGTATGTAAATACAACTACTGTCTTTATATCATAGTGTATAGATATTCATTTCAGTGATTGCATTAGGATTTTTTTATGAATCGTGTTTTTATTGTCAAATTATACTGTGTTGAATAAAATGAATAAATAAAAATAAATAAATATAGCATGGATGGGGGTCAGCAGACTTAACGCCATGGTGGATTCTCCCAACCATAATAAACATAGTTTGACATAACATATTCAATAGCATAGCAGTAAACATAGTCCTAGCAAGTATTGCAGAGAACAAGTTAACAGTCTGTTACGTCAATACGTTAATCTCAGGACAGTCTATAAAAAAACAGCCCTTTACTGACCTGAAACACGGTGAGCAGCGACTGCCAGAACGTATCGAAGTTACTGCGTGGTTTTGGCTCGATCGTGTTGAAGTTGAACTTGCCGCCGAAGAGTTGCATGCCGAGCAGGGCTCCGATTACGATGAAGAGAAAGAGCAGAAGCAAGAGGCTGGCGATGGAACGCATCGAGTTGAGGAGGGAGGCAACGAGGTTACGTAGTGACGTCCAGTACCTGATGACACGCGTAAAATCGGGTCAAGGACAGTATAGCAATGACGGACGCACCTTGAATAGGGGGGGGGGAATGAACGTGATGATAAAATGCTTCTAGCGACCGTTTTTAGGGAGACTTTTCCTAAGAGAGGTTGACAGTTGGAATCCACATATATCGCGAGACAATATTGCAAGTGCTACTGACGAATCGTTTATAAAACTGTATTAAAACCGCGCTTTTCCCACTTTTTTGCTGGAGATTGTTCTTTTTGATAGGTATTTTGCAAAAATAACTCCAGATTCAGTACGACAAAAAAATTGAAAAAAACATCAAATTATCAAGTGTGTCTGTAGCTTACGATGTATTTTGTCCCTTCCGACATAACAAAACAAGAGGTCTAAGAAGCCCCAAGACGCTAACCTATGAACAAATCTAAAAGAGACGAACCCCATGGAAATATTTCCATGACCTCTGCAATAAGCGGTTCTTGAGAAGATTTTTCAAAAAAATATTAACATCAAACGGACAGATGATGGATGAACACCGATCAGAAACGCTCAGCGAGCAAAAGTTCAGGTGAGCTAAAAAAAACGCTTAGCCATACAAACAGACGGCAACACTTTCATAAATATAAACTATCTCATAAGAAAACCCAGACTAATTATTTATGAACAGTTGACTTTTAATAAAGTAAACAAAGTCACGGAACCCCAGGGCCACGCTGCATGTAACGAATGTCATTAATAATATCTGACTGCGGGCCAGACTATTGAAAATAAGTGGGCCACATACGGTCTGAGGACACAGTTTTCCCGCATCTAATCAATAGCCACTAAACTACACAGTGACAGCCACTATATTAATTCTTTTACCGGTAGATGCTGCTAGATCGGTACTTAATACATCTAATCTATACAAAAGCGGCGAGAAAAGGGTTCTTTGTGACATATAAACGCTCCGGGCTGGCTGGCTGGCAAATAACTGAGTCGCCAATAGCGCTTCACGTCTACAACTAAGTTGAGTAATCCTTTTAGTAGAGAGATAAAGGAACAGCATCAATAGAGACTAAATTCGATATATATTCAAAATAAACGGTGCTGTTCCTAAATCTCTGTATATCATCATAAGACCAACGCAGCTCCCCAGAAGCATTTTTTCAGTACTTGGGTTAGGGTTATCGTCACACATTCAGCTAGAATCGTGAAGGGGACATGCAAATTAAGGTTGGAGAAGGGAAGTGCTATTTCAACCGTTATCCTTTTTGTACTGGGAAGCAGTCACTTACCGCGTGGCCTTAAAGACACGGAGCAGCCTGGCGCATCGCAGCACGCTGACGCCGAGAGGTGGCATCACGTTAGCATTCATCAGGATGAGCTCGACGATGCTGCACAAGACGACGAAGCTATCGAAGCGATTGAATAGGGACACGAAGTATCCCTGGAAACCGAGACTGTACATCTTCAGCAGCATCTCGAGGGTGAAAAGCACCACGAAGAAAAGGTTCGCGTAACCTGCAGCGTTACAAGACAACCGCCACAATTACAACACATGAAAAATGGCGCACCCGCCATGATTACAGGACATGTTCTGCCACGGCATAGCGTTTTGCATTCTTGGTATAAACCCTTTGTTTGCTGAATTTATACTTCGCACCATTTTGGATTTGTTGGGGTAGAGTCATCGCCCATTGTATAAGTTTTGGCATTCAAAAACTTGATTGACATAAAATGCATATGCACTTATTAAGGCCGAAAAATGAAAAAAATGAAAAATCTATTTTCCAATTAAAAAACCTTAAATCTTCTTAGATTTTTTCAAATTCTGTTCACTATACGGAAACAAGAGGGCAAAACAGGCTTCTGAACACTCATTCAGAAATAAAAAAGGCCAAAGAAGCCTACAAATACACGGATACTAAAACAAGAGGCCAAACAAGCCCGAAACACCATCAGATATTTAAAAAAGGACTAAGAGGCTTAAAAATATTTAGAAAATTTAAGCTTTTTTCATTAAATTTTTAGGTTGACTTCGGCAGAAATTACCTCCCATTGGTGAGAAACCATAGAAGATGATCTGATAGAATACACGTGACACATTGTAATCAATAAGATGAGTGAGTCTATACAGGTGTTAGCAATGACTAGTAGATCCTACCTTGAAAATTATCCAACCAATCAGGTTGCTTATAATGTTCCGAGGTAAGCGTGCAGGTGTTAAGAAACACCATGATTATCACGAGCCAATAGAACGCCTGGGATTTGACCAGACGTCGGCACTGTCTTCGGCAGCGACGGTTCCATTTCGCGATACTACGACTAAAAGGGGAGAAACTTGTTTTAACTTTAATGAGAGGCGGTCACAGTGTTCAGACCATTATCATACCACCACTAAACCATGGCAACATCATATCTTCGCAACACGATCACACCATCATTAGACAGTAAACCATCACAACCACCATGATGACCAGCACATGGCATTACTAACATACTATTACTAAAATGAGAGAAATTCAAGTCAACAGTAATAAAACAGGGGTGGCCATACCAGTGGGCCATTTGTCATATACTAATAGCAATACAAGGTCGCAAGGTGAACTTTGCACCCTGGGTGACACTGAGGCTGCAACCGAAAATTGTGGGCTATATACACTTACAGGAATATACTTTGCATTAATAACAATTTCACGCCGGCTTTCGTCAAATTAGTAATTATTACACATAGTGGGCGATAATAGGTCAATTAACTAAATTGCATGTAACTATTCAATGATTAAGGCAGCCTGCAGCTATATGGGTAGAAAT
The DNA here is from genome assembly GCA_011762755.2 of Epimenia babai. Classification (NCBI taxonomy): domain Eukaryota; kingdom Metazoa; phylum Mollusca; class Solenogastres; order Cavibelonia; family Epimeniidae; genus Epimenia; species Epimenia babai. The sequence continues at coordinate 5,776 of WURV02037567.1, read as the reverse complement.
GAGCCACAGCTAACTAATGGTCACAATTTGCTATTGCCTGATTTAGAACCTAAAAGGGAGAAGAAAGAGCAGTAGCAACCAAAAGTGATTCAATGAACAGAAAAAACAGTAGTGAGATGTCATTTAATCAATAGAAAGTACATGACAAAACATGACAAGTACTGACAAAAGGTCATTCAACAAACAGGGAGAACAGTAGCGAGGAAAAGTCAATCACTGAATAGAAAGAACAGTAGTAAGGAAAAGTCTTACATTGAATAAAAAGAACTGAGATAGATAATGAGGATATCTTCTACAGATACGCCTGTACGTGCGTTTGAGTAGCACAAATCTTGGACTGAGATAGATAATGAGGATGTCTTCTACAGATACGCCTGTACGTGCGTTTGAGTAGCACAAATCTAGGACTGAGATAGATAATGAGGATGTCTTCTACAGATATGCCTGTACGTGCGTTTGAGTAGCACAAATCTAGGACTGAGATAGATAATGAGGATGTCTTCTATAGATACGCCTGTACGTGCGTTTGAGTAGCACAAATCTAGGACTGAGATAGATAATGAGGATGTCATCTACAGATATGCCTGTACGTGCGTTTGGGTAGCACAAATCTAGGACTGAGATAGATAATGAGGATGTCTTCTACAGATACGCCTGTACAAGGCACACATGCCACGCTTGCTCCCGCCCATATTGATCGACAACATCTGGTGCATTTTTTGCGATGCGAAACGGCCGCATGCGTCGAGAAAGGCGTAGTTTCCACTCAACGAGATTGCTTAATAACGTTAAGCTTCTGTTACCAAATCAAACGTACAGCGAAATTATTCCGAGCCACCAACGAACGCAGCGATACTGGCAGGTGAGAGAACACCTGACTTTGTTGGGATTATGTCGGCAGATTAAATGATCATTCGAGGTACGCAGACACGGAGATGTGACGGTAGTTTGGATTATAGAGACGCACGGATGAATCGATGTTTCACAATACACAGAGAAAAAAAATGCTGCTTCAAATTATATAAGAACACAGATGAAACTCGGGTTCTGATATACAGGAGCACAGATTAAAGGATTGTACACATCATACATGAGCACAGATAAAGCATTGTACATATTTTACAAGAGCACAGATGAAATGATGCTTCAGATAATATAAGAGCACAGATAAAATCATGGTTCGGATTACACAGGGGCACAGATGAAAAGGAATGTACATATAATAAAAGAGCACAGAAGAGGCAATTGTCCATATTATACAGAAGCCCAGATAAAAAATTATGGTTCAGATTTTATAGAATAATACAAGTCAAGATTAAACGATGGTTTAGGATATACAGGTGCACAAATAGATAGTTCAGACAAGGCGAGAAGACAAGGTAAATTGGATTTGTCACCTTTTCAACTGACACCAGGTTTGTTGCGGCTGTACATCAATGCTGCCTGTTTCATCCGTCTTATTCATTGAATCAGTGTCATTCTCTTTATCTGAGAAAAACATCGCCGATTAATTAGATTAGCACGATTAATGCATTCCTGTAAACCGACAAATAAGTGGACCGATTCAACGGTTCCCAAAGTCTATGCAAATAAACTTTCATCAAAGAGTCTATGTAAATAAACTTGTATCCAAGAGTCTATGTAAATAAACTTGCATCAAAGAGTCTATGTAAATAAACTTGTATCCAAGAGTCTATGTAAATAAACTTGTATCCAAGAGTCTATGTAAATAAACTTGTATCAAAGAGTCTGTGTAAATTAACTCGCATCAAAGAGTCCATCCAAATAAACTTGCATCACTCCAGTTTGTCAGTCACTCCACTGGCTCCCGTCTCATCTCGCATCTTTCAAAACACTTCTGCTCACTTACAAATGCATCCACAGTACGGTCCCTTCACCTCCCTACGGTCCGATCATCTCCCTTCTCCATCTTCTTTTCTTACCCCTACCGTTGAATGTGTGAACTTCGGTGACCGCGCTGTTTAGGCTCCTGCACCGTCTCTTTAATGCATATCTACTCAACAATCCACTACTCTTAGCCAATTCTAAAATATGTTCAAAACATACTTATATAACTATAACTATAACACTGCTTATGGCAAATGGAGAAAAAAATGGAGAAGTTTCTCTTAATCAAATCTCTCGACTTTGAGATATCAACATGTCTTCACTTCTGTATACTTGATACAACTACTTGTGGTTCTCAACTTATTATCCATCTTTAGATGTTGAGATTTACGTTGTACAATTTATTATCACCAGTCACCAAACAATGTATATAGTTTTTGTCATTATTTCTGTGCTATCTTTATGACTCTATCACGTAAAATAGCTTCACATGAATTTCTGCATGTATTGTACTAAGTTATTTGTATTGTACTGTATATGTTCATAGATAATGTAGGCATATAAGTAGTATAATTATTACATTAGGTCTACATAGGTATTCTGAACTAATAAGTACACTTTAAACAAATATATTTCCTTTCATATTTCATTAACGAATGTTTACCAAAGACTTGCATCTGACGATAAAAACTCAAGCATCTCGTTATTAAAACAACCTTAGAATGAACTAATTATTCCCGTGTGTCATATGTGTAATTTGTCTTATCGATCTGAAATTTTCCCAAATGATCTATGGATCGCAAAGGTCATTCCACTCTTCCAATCGGGGGACCCTAAGGACATAAATAATTATAGACCTGTTTCACTCTTGCCGCGATTCTCTAACTATTTTCAATGTGTCATATAGAAATGGAAATTCTAGTCTGCAAGGCATTATCTGCGGTGTAACTCTAGGCTCAATTTTGGGTCCCTCTCTATTTTATATGTTAATGATGTGCTATGTTTCCATTGTATTAAAATATCTATTATTTACCAATGAAGCTTATATCCTATACTGAGAATTTACCTAGTGAAATCTGCAGCGTTGTTAGAAAAGAATTATGTAAGTTAAGCTAATGGTTTCAAGTGAACGAACATTCGTGAAATGTCACTAAAACACACTACATTGTATTAGAACGTAACAAAGAGCGGATTTTTCAATAAAAATAAGCAATGTTACCATTAATCCAGGGAAGGTGATAAAATATTTGGGTGTTTACATTGATGAGTACTTACCCTGGAAATAACATACTAATTAACTAAAATGTTAAATGGCAAGAAATTTGTTGATAAGTTACCGTTGTAAATATTTATTACTCAATCTCAAGATTGTATATTTGATAACAATTACCCGATATTTGTTTTATTGTTCAGAAATGTGGGGCAACACCTATTAGTCTAGACTTCATAAGCTATATTCATTACAGAAACGTGCCATTAAATAAATTATAAAATCACGTTACTTTGATCACACAATTACTAAACTCTTTTATGAATTGAAATTGTTAAAGCTCAATGAATACTACAAATGTTGCTCTAGTGTATATAAAGCATACTACTGCCTATTACCTGTCAATGTTCAATCATACTTTATTAAGAATATTGATCCCATACATAGTCATAACCTCAGGAGAACAATGAATTTCAAACTCCCCATTTAGAACTAATGAAAAGGCGTTGTAAAATATGTGTATCCATGGCAAGTCTTGAACTCTAAAATAACAACATAGAGGAAGAAACTGAATATCGTCATGAACTTTCCATCGTGACATTTTTCAAGATACATCCAAGATGAGTAATTAATAAACGGTGTCACATTTCCTAAACCTATGTGATCTATTTATCCATTTATTAACGATCATAAGCAACAGTCGTATATCATATTGTAGCATCGCTTATATGAGCATAGTCTATATTAATATTGATGAGTGATGTGTGTATGATAATGCTTAGTTGCAATATCCATAAATATTATATGGATTTTTTTATTATCCTTATTTATACATATTTGACTAAGCTAAAATTTTCAATATTGTGTGTAAATGTATTACTACGTTTGGAGGTATGCTCATCTCAAAATCTCAAAAAGTCCAATTCACTCAAAAACCTGAATATTATACAGGGTGGACCAGAAGAAAGGAGCAGCGTGTTTATCAATGTATATCTCGTATATTTTTCGACCATATATTTCTAAATTCACAGACACATTTATCCATCATATCTTTTGCACAGTGTTAAATATCAGCATAAAATATTGATAAATAAAAGATTATTAAACTAAGATTACCGAATGATGTTATAAAATCTGGTGTTCAGAATTTGTGAAATCGACGGTCATCTACAGTAGCGTCCACTTTACCAGACCATAACTCCGCTCGTTATTATTTCATGATCAAATTTTAGTATAGTCATGTATCAGCTTTAACTGAGTTTCTGCCGCAAAAATGATTCCACAAAATGTACACCTGTAACATAATGCTGTCGGAGGCTACACAAATATTAAATAAAAATTCTTTGAACTGCTTTCGATCATGCCTTCTTACTGTAAAGAGGATTTGTCAGGAATTTAAGCATTTTGTTAGATGTTATAGTTATGTTCCTGATGATACAAAGACATGCAACATGAGACAATACATGGAGATGCGAGGGTAAATACAGGCCACGATACTCAAGACATGGGACACAAGACACAAGACACGATACAAAAGATGCAAAACGAGATGGTAAACGAGACATGCACAATAAACAAGATATTACAATATGCAAAAAACAATGCACAATAAATAATCGGAAAAATACAGTACAATATATGACATATAAACAATAGACAATCGACAATACACAATAAACAATACATAAAACACAATGAACAAGGAACATTTCATGATATATATAATAGACATCAAACAATATATATGACACAAGATAACATACCATCATCGCCGTCCTCTTCATTATCTGGATCAATGTCCTCTGAAAAACAAACCAATGTTGATCAATCTTAGGAAGATTTTGCTCTATATTTTGCTAACGCAGTGAGTGGATACTTGGATGTTTTCCTATCGTAATTTTATAAGAGTGGAATAATCTCATTACAAATATCGCGTCGTCTGTATGATCTGATTATTATCCGATTATAGCACCTTCGACTGAAATTTGGTCCGAAATGTGTCACCATCATGGAGCAGACGGACTGGGGGTAGAGCCAGCATGATACGAGAATGTAATGATTTTACATTGGCTTTTTTAATAATTGGTGAGGTGCGGTATTGAGGACGCGAGGCAGGCATGTAGATCTTAATAAAATGACGATCAATGGGTAGATGAATCGCGGAAAAAATGAAAAATGTTTCCTCCTTGTTTCGGATCCAAAGGAGACTAACGGACATATTTAACTTAATCAATGTCACACGTAATGAGAAATTATACTGCGACGAGTGGTTCTTAAGATTTTTTTAACAAAATGTAAACATTAGACTGAGGCACGGAGGAAAAACGCACGGACGGACGAAACCCGATTAGAAAAGCTCACCGAGCATAAGCTCCGGTGAGCTAAAGATACAGGGATGATATCTGAGAAATGACAGCTCTCCATGCTGAATGAATTTGATAACAAATCCTGGACCAAATCTAATTCAGAGCACCGGGGAAAATGGTAACTAATTAGCAAAATCTCTATGGATGACATCGCATGGCATAAACATTGTTATGAAATACTACTGTACGGCATACTATTTTCGCCGGTGTAAAATATTCGCGGATTCCGCCGATGCCTTTTTTCGGCGAATTTTATTTATTTTATTTTTTTTTGATTTTTGTACCTTCTGAACGCCGCCTCATCCCCGTACTTCGCAATCTCGATCTTTCTATCTTTCCTAACGCCTTTCGT
>WURV02037456.1:0-22497 GCA_011762755.2 Epimenia babai | reverse complement strand
GTAGTTTGTATGGGATCGCCAAATCTCGAACCACACCATACCATCCGCAAGGAAAAGCACAAGTGGAATGTTTCAACCGTACCATGCACGATCTTCTGCGAACATTAACTAAGGAAGAAAAACAAATGGCCAGAGCATCTACAGAAACTAGTCTATGTGTATAACGCGACTCCTAATTCATCAACAGGGTTCACACCGTACTTTTTACTCTTCAGCCAATCATCAAAACTAGCAATAGATTCGCTGGTAAACAACGAACCTGCATTTGCCTCTTCAAATGATGAATGGATCTAACAGCATCAATATCGGTTAACAAAAGCTATTAACAAGGCCAATGAGAACTTGGAGAGGAAGGCCAAGGAAAGAAAAAAAGAGGCATGATAGGAAGTCAACACTGCGTGACCTAGAAATAGGGAGCAAGGTCTTGTTACGGAATCGTGTACTCGGAAGGAATAAAATACAAGAAACCCACACCCTACACAGACGTCGGGAGAGTTGCAGAAGGAAGTGCATATGTGGTGCAGAATATCAAAGACTTATCTACTTGTGTCATCAACAGATTAGACCTGTTGAAGTTTGACGAAAATGCGACCTATGAAATGCCCACTTTAATGGCTGACAAACACGATAATAATGGTGAGAATGATTCGTTGGATGATTCCGATGAGTACGTTGTCATTGTGACATATTCACATTGCCCAACCCCCACAGTCTCGCTAACTGAGTGTTGGAAATGCCGCAGACGGTCCTCAAAGACAAGGTCCACACATGACAAAAGGGAAACATTCGAACCCTAACAGATAAAAGATTCTCAGCAACTGAACCAGCCAATTGGAGAATGACTTCAGATACGCCAGTCCACTCTAGTGCGTCGCCCAAAGACCCTTTAGAAAATGTGTTTTCTACGCTGATATTTTATGGTATTGTTACATTGGGTGACTTCAACTAAGTCATAAGGAGTCTTTGTTGAACAGTTAATTTACAGTGTGTAGGGGTTCTCTGTGAATCTCATGGGACATGAGAGCCTACCGCTACCACCAAATGTAACCTGTGCTCATTGATATTTGACTAAAAGGGTCACATTTTCATTATCTTGTAAATGGTAATATTACCTCCATGGCACAAAACGCTAGCTCGACTCTATTATCAATATTATTACTCGATTTAATTTTGAAGAATAAATAATTGAAAACCGTCTTCTTTCTCTTGGTCACACTTATGCCAGTGTTGACAAAAGGTCAGGGATCATTTGTGCCATATAGCAGTATACAACAAATTACTGAGGATTGCATCTCTTCAATAGGCGCCACGCCAACAAGCTCTCAATTCGCAATTTTATTTTACCACTATTTAGCCATGTTGCCACACAAATTTCATGGGTCCTCAAGTCCTCATGGCATAGTCGACCAGAGCAACTACCTTGACCAAAGCCAAAACATAAAAACACTGTGGCCTAGGATTGAAATCCTCCACCATCTAAGTGGTATAAGCCGACGCTGCAAGTATTCAAATATCCCTTCTAAGTGAACAGTTTGGAATTAGAATTATAAAAAATAAAAATTATCTCCCATTGTTCCAATGACAAATTCTATAATACAAAGTATTATGTTATGCGTAAGGTATTTTTACATAATTTTCTCTGTAAAAAATAGAAAATCATCTAGACAGCTAAATGACGCTGATGAAAGTTTAAACTGTGTTTGGCCGGAATATTTTATTCTTGCAAGTTATGTTAAGGTTTTTACTAATTCTCGACATTTGTGATAAAATATTGGGATATCATTACAGTATATGACAATCAACTCTCAATATATATACAGAAACAACCATGAGATTTTCTGGAATGCGCTACATGACCATGCCATCTAGAGCAGTATGTACAACTCCATTACCATATGGGGAACCACGTTTATTGTATGGAGATCTCTCTGCTCCATGTGTTTGCAGATTATTGGTCCATTGACAATGGAATGCTTCTTACATGGAATGTGTTAAATTGGATGTGAAAAGTGGCCGTCTGCAGCATACTCAACTATCAATTGGTCGATAACTGCTGCGCGTGACCTATCTGCGACCTTTATAGCTATGGGTCGTGCTGACAATGGAGTAAACTTTGGTATGGGAACCTTCAGCTCAGCGTGGACAGTGTTCTTTTCATGAAACATGGCCAAAGTTTCACAGTTGCTCAGTGACGAGACATGCACCACCATTTCCTTCTCGCCATTTACAATACCAAACCTGTAACAAGTCATTGAGCTTGGAGTTAAATGTGTGCTTTGATGAAAAGGTTTCTCAACGATACCAACAGACTCAACATCTACATTGCCCTTGACACCAACCAATACGCGAATCCCGATCAGTTCATCCGGATGCGAAATCTGATCAGTGCGGAAAAATATCTGCAAGCCGGAGGTTCTAAGCGCAGGGATGCTCTTCCGATTCAGGAACATCACTCGCCCGTAAAGTCGAATCTTCTCATTGGGCTCGTACTTTGATTTAGTTAGTAGATGCACATCGGGAGTAAGTAAAATAGCTGCATCTTCACTTGGCAAAATCGCTTCAATCTGTTTATGGAATCCAACCTTTAGCCAGGCCTTGGGTCTGAATGCCACCATGTCACGTTCTAATACCAGTGGATTTAAACGGTCCTTGGAGAAATGTCGATATGATTTTAAATAATTCTCCAATTCGGCATGATTTAGGTCAAAGAATAACTTATCCGGAGCAAATTTGAATGAAGCGTACATAACATTTTTGTGGGTAGGTATATCATCAGAGCTATGAAAAACTGTTAGACTTGCGTCAGTATTGTCACATAACCATTTCAATTGTAGGACAGAATTTTCCATCAATGAAAGTCTTACGCTGATAGTCAATGGTTGTTTATGAATTATATTGTGATGTTTCAAAAAGTTGTACATGTCCATAACCGCCGACCATGTATATCCAGATTGCGAATAGTCTGTATGTGATCCTGTAGTCCACCCCAGGGATATCGTTGCATCAGGGAAGTAGCGGTCAACTGCACGCAGAAACCTTGTTCCATCAATTTCTTCATCCGTTGAGTGTGGACCTTTCAATACATCAGCGTGCAGCCAGATCGGACGCCGATTCTACATCAAACAGCAAAATTAAAATATACATGGAATAGTGGGTAACCAAGTGTGAGAAATAATATAGAAACTTTAGATAAACCAGATATGAAGAAACTGAGCCAAGGGTCACATTGTAAAAACTACTATGTATCAATAGCCAGCCATACACAACGTAGGCAATGTATTTCGGGCTTGTTTTTTTCAGAATTTTTTAAGCATTAGTGTAGCAAATCCTTGACTTACACAGAAATAATTAATATGATAACTGTACTCACTGTACCATAGGGCCATATCTAAAGTAACACATTTCAAAATTATTATCCAAACTACATCATCACGTGCTATCATAACACCACATTTAAACACGCTATCTTAGTCACGCCTCTTGATTGGTTTGTTATCACCACCATATTCACTTTATTATTAAGTTTCCATTCACTATTAGGTCTCAGTGTGTATCCATATCTCTGTACCTGTGCTGTATATAAATGTGTGCTTCACTTATTCTCACTCATTCGCCTGATTAAGTATTCCTCGTGTCTGTGAAAAGTCGTCTCTCAATAAATTTTTGTTTGTCTTAAAAGGTGCTACCTTCTACTTCTTGTTATTTGTATAGACTAACGCGGTCATCCTACCTTATTCCATGAATAACAATTTAATTTTTTGGTTAATTTGTGGTCCTATGAGGCAGCGAGACTGGGCAGTGAGAGTGGAGGTATGGATAGATTGGAAGGTAATGACATGAGGTTAGTGTGCTATATGTGTAATGTGTCTCAGTAGAGTCAAGAGATCAGCTGGATGTAACTTTTATTGGCTACTGTGCGAGGAAAAGAAGACTGTTGGTATGGCTATATAGAGAGAATGGACGACGGCATTTGTGTGAAGAACAGAAGAGAGCTCGCTGTGGAGGGATGTCGGGCAGGAGGGTGTCCTGGGAACACATGGGATGAGATAATTCGAGGTGATCTGATAGACAAGGGATATCAACAGTGACTTGGGTTTGGACAAAGTGAGTTGGAAAAATGCTACCATGTAAAACAGTCCCACCCATGCTAGCATGGAAAGTGGACGCCAATATGTAAATGATGATCAAAGTTTATCCCCAATTCTCAGACCATATTGACTTATACACTGTAAAGTATGGTGAAATATTTAACTTAATTATAATACCAGTTTTTTCCCTTCATTAACATATTTTTCTGATTTTTATGACATAAAATTGCAGTACATTGCTTTAGGAATTGTAAACTGTATCAGCATTCAATAGTGACTAATGATACAGTGTATACCTTACCCCTTTAAGTTTAGTTTTGAGTGTGTCTAGGGAAATTTCGACCGACTCAGTTGAGTGAAAATGCAGCTTAATGGCTTTTGTCGAGGACACGATCTGTTCGGCCCAGCGTTCAAAGGTCAGTTCCTCATTAGTGTCAGAGGGTTGACCCATGATCGGTACGAGTTGCTGTCTCTTAGTGCCCTGTCCCTTCAGTGACACATCCGCCTCGATTATGTGTACATTGCCTGTATTCAGACATGTATAGTTGGTTAGTAAATTGAAGGTCAGTTAGTTGAAGCTCAGTACAAGACACTGGGTTCTGGAATGTTGACTTAAATCTCCATCATTGAAAATAGACCAACCATGAAAAGGCCATAGAACATGCATGTTTTTAAAACAAAATTGCTCAAGCTCATTAGATAGGATATGTACAGAATTTTGCATTCCTTGACATTCAAAATTAAGAAGAGGCCAAAGAGGCCTCAAGACGCTCATCTACTAATTGAAAAAATTAACAAAAACAGAAAAGAATATAAAGTGTTGAATGAAAGAAGCACTTAAGATCCTTCGATAAAATGAAAACTTCAAAAACCAGCCATCGCAAAATACATAAAAACCAAAAAAACAAACAAATACTAAAAAGAGGAAATAAATAAAAAGGTCAAATAGGTCTCCGAACTCTCGGATATAAAAAAACAAGAGGCCAAACAGAGCTTGTTGAGATTTTTTAAGTAACATTACAACAAGAGATTACCAACAAGAGATTGCTCGGATGATGATACCCCGAACAAATCTAAATGAGACCAGCCCAAAGAAAATATCTACCAAATGGCAAAGCCAAGTAGTTGTCGAAAAGATTTCTTGAGTAAAAATACAAACATCGGCCAAAATTGCCTCCCATTGCTCGGATGACGACATCCTAAACAAATCTCGATAAGACCCACTCAAGAAGAATATCTGCTAAATGGCAAAGCTGTTGTCAAGTTCTCAAAATCTTAAATGTAAAAATACAAACATTCCCACAATTACTTCCCCATCGTCAGATGATGATAAGCTTAACAATTCTGAAAGAGACCGACCCAATGAGAATATCTGCCAAATGGCAAAGCTCTATGATGAATGCTTGTTGCGAAGACTTTTAGAGAAGATTTTTAAAGAAAATTTAACATAAGAGGGACGGACGTGGTCAAATCAGAAAAGCTCACCAAGCATAAGCACAGGTGAGCTAACAATACATAAAAAACACATTATATATTAGCTACCTTATACAAGGTTTCAACCGATTCCCTCACATACTAAGTACACCTTATACATCTGTTATTCAATGAAAGTGAACGAGCTAGGTTTACTAATACATTGGGGTGACCTTTGCAGGATGTGTCCGTAGAGTAACATGAACTTTCTACCGCATTAACATTTTCTCCGACATCATCTTAGACTATGACCATCTTAGAAGTCAAGAGTATGAAGCCAGTCGGAGAAGAAACATTGCCTTTCGGATATGACAAGATGACAGCACAATGAAGTTATAGTGAGCCAAAGGAAGCGAGCAACCTGGAACGTATGGTGTTTAGTTTGTAAAGTAAGTGGCTGCCACATTACAAATCAACTTGGGAACAGCCACTGTGACTGCATTTTACAGGCTTTTATCAGCAACCGATAGTTTCTTTATACTCTACATGGCATGACTGAATTTGTTGGCATAATGTGGTGGAGACAGATATACAGGAATGTACAAAGACATGCGTGTCTGATCATCCATTATCATATATAGGGCATTTATGATAAGTAATGTAATGTAACTTACAAGAAACAAATACCGACATGGTCAGCAAGGCCTACTTTTCAAACAACACATTGAAGTTCTTGATAGTGAGGGATGTCATGAGAAGTGATAAGTTGTATCCAACTGCACTGATGTAGAGAGAACAGCTGGAAGCCAAAACTTTAGCCATCGTATACGATACAGTTTCGAGGGTAAGATGATAAAGTGACACCAATCGACACAACCAGCGTTGAAAGTGGTACAGGTGAACCAGTCAAGCAAAGGGATGTCCAACTGAAAGTTAGTTGGATGATCCTCCATATTAAAAGCAGCAAAGATATCAAAAAGGGAACACAATCAATGAATGCCTGAGAGAGAGACTTCGCTATAGACAAGTTTGCGGTATGCAGATTGGTAATATTTCAGAGATTGTCAAAATCTACTCACAGAGTTGAAGTACAACTGCCTTAGCTGTTAACTTTGAGATATGGCATAGCGATAAAATTTCGAGAGTCCAACTGTAATACTGTATTAATGTGATTTTGTGATTGCAACAATATTAACTTAATGGGATTTTGATAATGCTGAGATGACAGCCTGCTTCCAGAGTTTGAGAAACAACTCTGTCTGAAATGTAATGCTTTATTTTAGAGGCGTTAACACAGAGTCTGAGGACCAGATACAATTTGTTGATGGAAAACTTTCAAGCGGTCGCATGATCCTGATTTTCCCGTATGAGGTCAGCGAAGATAACTGTTGTAATGTTTCTTGACATTAGAGATATCATCAGGTACGTAGTTGGTAATTGATGAATACATCTTGAACATCTCCATGAATATACCCAAGTAGAATTTGACCCTTTATCACCATACATCAATGAATTAAACACACTAGATACTGTATTGTCCACACATAAGACTAAAACAGACAATACATATCTAGTGTCCAGATTACATACCTTGAAGAGCAGACTGTAGTGCCATCTGGCTATTAACGCCGCGTGCCCATGTTATTCGACTGGCATCATTATTACTTTCAGAGTAATAAAGCAAGATATTACACTTAGGGTCAGCTTTAATATCAGATTCATCCGTTCTCATGAAAGAAGGTACAATACCTGAAATTCAAGTTGGGTAATTGCATGGTCAATGACACAACATTCCCAGTGAAATTGCATAATTATCACTGTCAGTTACACCACCAAGAATAGTCGTTTTGTGGTATGCATGATAAATATAGCTATATTTAACTACAACATATTTATTTTGTTTTTTCCTACTGTAAACATATGGAAACATTTGATTAGTCCTGGAATTGTGTGTTCATGTCTAAAAAATAAATAAATAAAACAGCTATGAAATTAATATACTAGACATTAAAGGTACCTGCATAACTTGCTAAACTGTTGTTTGCAAAGACTCTCTGGGGATGGTAGCTCTACAACGGGTGCCAGTGAGTCACTCAAAATTTACTTCCCTCATGCATATAAATTTGTATATCTTATGTAGACCAGAGCAACTGGGATAAAGCACCTTGCCCAAGAATACAATGGAAAACACAACTGGTATCACCCGGAATTCGAAGCTTCCACTTTCTGGCTAAGAACTAAGCTATCCCACTGCCATTATGATTATTATGATTACTAGAGTAACTAATGCTCAACTTGATTATGACTTGATTATCAAACAAAATTAATTATATTACATGATGTCTATAGGTATTTGTTGAGCTGCTTCAAGTAGAAACTCGCTTGACAGATGCTGGTGGTCTGTTGTAAGTTTTGGTTTCAAGATATCACAAAAATCATTGTCTTATAGTTTCTGTTCATGAATGGAATGCATGGAGTAATACTATGGGTGAACTCCACACAATTCGCTCCACTCACTTTCCAACTTCGGAGATTTGACTCGGATGATTCAACCCATCTCCTGAGGGTAAGATGATTCGCCTCACCCTATTGGATTTGACCTGCTTGTAACGTGACGACGCACATCTTTGATGTAGCTGTGTTCTGTAAGCCTGATTATCCAGCAGTTAGTTTTTACAAACATGTCATCTTAGTATAAGCAATGGTCACTGAAAGGTAATCAGAGAATAGAACCTATGTGTACTCTAACACCTCAACACTTTGATATAAACTTCATATATGATCTTCATTTATAAATATACATGGATCACTTTGAGGGTTGCCTCATAAATAATGTAAAAAGATAATGCAGGCCATACCAATCACTCTCATCATGGTCCAATTACTGCCCCCCCCCCCCAAAAAAAAAGAGCTGTCAGTGGCAGCAAAAGTTGACATTCAAAACAACTGCAAGTGTTTGTTCACCACATCTAAATATCTAGAGCATGTGGTGATTTGGTCAGCATCTAATTTATATTCATTCTTATAGGTTGTACATTACTGCACATATGTAATGTATATAGTTGTGTATTACATTATGTATTTTATTGTGCATTATTTAAGGAATGTATTTAGGAAGTTATTATAAGCCCGTAGTTTTATTGTGTAGTAAAATTATTGTAGTAAATTTGCCACACTACATATTTGTCAGCAATATTTGTGTATAAAATATTAGTTAATACATCATAAGGACTTCATTAGTGTGTATATTATATCAGTTTGTGCAGTACATTCTTTCAATACAGTACACCAATTTCTGAGTTTATGTTCTAGTAAAATGGTCAGAGATTTATATTAAGTTATCATACATTGGGTCAAATCGCCTTGACTTGTCAGTTGAATCATCCGAGGTTGATAATCAAGGGGTGTATTAGAACAATATTATTGTACATTATATGTAAGAAACAATAAAATATTGTTTGGTTTAAATATTTGGTACATTATATTGAGTATATCATAGCTATAAGACTCCATTAAGTGGATCGAATCAATAAATAGCATGCCGAATCGTCTCCTGAAAGGACTCATGCCCACTGATGGAAGGACTCATGCCCACTGATGCAAGAACTCATGCCCACTGATGGTTGATATCATGACATGCTGTGGGGGAGAGCAGCCGCTAATTAATTCAAGGTTAACTTTACCTCTGTTATAATAAATCCACAGCCCTGCAACAACGAGAAATCCGAAAAGTTGGCAACACATCCATTTTCTTAGTGGCCGCGGAAGATTAAATAGTTTTGCAAATCGTTTGAATGGAAGAGAATCCAATGAACGTGGTGGCGGGCTTTTCTTTCGCATGATTGAGTTATTCTAAAGAGAGTCTGTAAAACTTTAGCCCCGCTATTTTATCTTTCGAACAATTTTTCCAATCTCAGAGAGAAATATACTAAGTTCGCTTAGTTACACGTGTTTGAGGCATTTGTTTGTTATGACGTTAAAGAAATACACTGTAATAGACTTTGGGAGTTGAATGTAACAACAATCAAAGTTCTATTAAGGGTTCTTCGGTCGATTCCATAATTAGACTGAAATGAAACCCAGCTCAAACCCGATCCGATACAGCATAACAGGAGTCGAAACGTTTTGGCCCATCTCAATAGATTAATAATTTTAATATACCAAATTCAAATTTATTTAGGTCTTCTAACATGGAGTATATGTTCATGTACGTGCGGAACCATAAATTCGTGAAGCTATTTAATCCGTCAAATGGATTCAATCAATTTACTCAACATGGTTGCAACATCAACTAGAGCTCAACATCACGTAAATGACTCTTTTTGAAGTCATGAAATTGAAGCTGCTTTGCGATATTATGAAATACCATTTGCAATACAGTGAGTGAGCTAACAAATAGCTGTTACGAGTTGTAGTAATCCTGACAACGGTGCTTTATCGATGTGGAAAAATTATGTTGATGATGCCAGTTGCGCGACGCAACGGATTTGTTGGGGGCAGCAGACGAACTAGGTCGGAGGTTGGCGCATGCCCGTCAGCGATGGGGGAATCCCCTGTAAAGGGGAGTAACACTTGTACGTTATGCCCAATATAGCACAACCAGAACTGGGGTCCTTCAAATGAATCCTTTGATTTAGACTGACTTAACGTCCCTCTTTTTATTTCCCAGGTAGCAAAAAGTGTAATAGGAATATGGAATACACAACAGAAAATATTGCCGCAGTAAGTTTTATGTTAGGTGTCACCCTCTTTTCATTATTTTTAAATTATGGATTATAATCCGTTATCATCATTTAATGTCTTACACTGACAGTGACAGTGTCACAGGCTTTAGTCATTAGTAATGATTCTTTCAAATTTTTCAATTTAATTTATTTTTACTGATATTGATGACATTCATAGTAATAATAATTTTCAAACCGGCAGTAAATTAACTGATTTATGCAAATCCATGAGTGATTTTTTATATATATCATTAAATGGTTGTAAATACATTATTAATTCCTAATGAGTAATGGAGCAGTAATACTAAATGTATAGTTTTTACTAGTTACGTTTTATTAAGCAAGTCGTTAATAACAAGATGAGTATTAATTTATATATAATTAAGTAAAATAGTTTGATATTTAGAAAGTAACTGTTAATACAAAATTTCTTGGTATAATATTCCACATCTTTTATAAGAGAAAATTTGTCTACATTTAAGTTAGGAATATTTTGTATAAATCAGCCTTACATACACTGTATTGATCACATATTTTATATTGTCATGTTTCATTTACTGCTTTGAAGCAATTATTATGTAAGTAGAATGAAAGCATAAATTGATGAGAGTTATTGGAAATTTACTACCATAGACTTCAGAAACCCTACTGTATAAAAAACCCAACATTCACCTCTTCTGTGTACAATATCAATGACTAATTGTGAAATTTTATGTGCAAAGTCTTCAATGGCTCATTCTTTTATAGATAAATTATGCTACTTTTTTGTTAACGTGTCTAAAACTTGCATATCCAAATAGGATTTTAAGGTTAAAATATTTGGAAATCATTTTTATGTCAGTTATTGGAGTAAAATTATTGAACACTGACAATCAAAATCAAAAGTTCCAAACTCAATATTCCAGTTTAATTATTTTAAGTTAAATCCTAAATGATCATAATCATAATGATTATTGATGAAATCGGCGTACAAATATAATTCACCCATCATGTGATTCTAAAAGATTGTAGAACAATACATAGGAAAATGTGACACGTTATCCTGGCACATATTCGTTGGAATATCCGAACCCATGATTTTAGATAAGCGATGATATAAAGGTCAAAGTGTTTTCTTTAATTTGTAAGAGTGTGAGTATTTTCTTTAATTGCTATGCAGTTATAATGATCACCTATATTGGATTTCTTTCGAGTTTTGATAGTGTTTCACGATTTTTTTCGATGTATTTTTGATTACTGGGCCATCCACAATGTAGTGACTAATGATACGTTTAACCATCACCAGTTCTTTGTTATTTTTGCCTTAATCCTCACTATTCCCATTGCTATTACAGTTGTCATTCCCATCAACATTAATAATAATAATAATAATCCATTTGTTTTGGAGGCGCCCTAATAACTGGTATGTCTCTAAGGCGCCTAAAAAATACAAGAAGTTCACATAATAATACAGGAAATTAAAAAAGTAATAGGGAAAGTTCACATAATACATTATTATTTCAACTAGCGGTGTTGCCATTAATGTTGGTGCTTCAATCTCCATTACTGGTTACTTCACCAGTACCAGGCTGTCATTACCTCATGACAGTGAGGCATGGGTATAGAGGGTGGAGAATATGGGTATATTGGGATGTAATGACATGGGGATGGTCTGCTATATGTGTGATATGACTCTGAAAGATTGGAAGACTTCATTAAAGTTAAGACATTGTCTGGGTTTGACTTCTATTGGTGATTGTGTTTGGAAAAGAAGACTAAATTAGTTTGGCTATGTGGAGAGAATGGATGATGGCAGTTGAGTAAAGAAGTATAGAGAGCTCGCTGCGGAGTTGATGATGATAATAATGAGGTAACAGGTCTGGTGCTATACCATCTGAGCTAGAGGGGCAGACTCTGTCTGCACATTTAGATATTCAACACCCGTTTTTCACTTTTTAGTCTAGTTACCATTCCAAGAATATACACAGATATCTATAATGAGCATGCTAGACTCTAAATTGAATGGATGATTTTTGAGGGTTTTTGCTATATTAATGTAAAATTAATGGCCATAGCCATTGTGGTTCTCTGGAACTGGAAAGAAATGCACAGAAAAAAACCTCTATCTCTTCCACCATTAACGTTTTAATATCAATTTCTTTAAATCCCACTGTCTTTTCCTGACCATGTATAATATATATTTTACCCATTAATTAGAATTATTTGTTAACCTCATTTTAAGATAAAATGATATAAATTTCTAGACAGTGAGGCAGTTCTATTGTGATGCAAGTCTACACAAGGAGGTTCACCACTGGCTCACTATGGCCCAGATATCACCCCAAGCTTGGACATTCAGCTGGGAACTTCTTATCCCACAAATGGTATTGCCTGCAATTACAGATCATTTCTTTGATGCGAATTGTACTGAATTTTCCTTTACGGCATTTTTGGTAACAACGGCATAACTTCTTTGCCAATTAAGGTGAGTTCAGGAATGAAATGCCCTAGCTCAGTTTGTTCATAGCAGTGGTGCAGTGGTGAGAAGCACTGCCTTTTATGACGGAGGTTGCGAGTTCAAACCAGCACAAACCAAGTATTTTTCCCATGCCTTCCACAATAGAAAAGGATAAAGATTTTTTTGTGGTTGAATATTGAGAAAGATTTGCCATGGAATGGGTTATTATAAAAATATCTTAGGGATATAACAGGGCAATTTTGTACGTGCGACTGACATTTAACTATAAAGTAGCACCAATACTCACCCTTTCCTTTTTTATAAGAAATAAATATGGATATCACAATATACGTAGATTATCACAATATACGTAGATTCACACAATATACATGGATGCTTACGTCAGAGAGACTTAAACTGCATTATCCCTCGAACTTAAGGCGATTTTGATTGAAATAAAAATAAAGCATTTGGAAAGTGAATAAGTGAGGCCTTATTGGCACCGGTTAACATAGCTGTCCCCCATACAGTTATTTCCCATCATTTAGCAAGCTGTCCAAATCACTTTAAGGTGTTGGACATATATCAATGCTGCATTTCATTCTTTGTATAACTCTTGTACTTCTGAAAAAAATTTTAGGGAGTTGAGATCCAGTTTTTCGGTGCCAGTTGCCTTCACGTCAAGATTTCCAGATATTGGTAAGCAGGATTGATGTGATTTAGACATTAACTTTATGTCTAGAACATTATAATGAGGCCGATCCGTTAGTATAAACTCATCTATGCATCTTGATACTTTTAGTCTGATTTAATTTTATAACACTGATGACATGGCAACTTAAATTCAGCTCGAGTAATCTGTAACTTATTTGAATATCATGACCAATTAATTGATCATGAAGTTATGACATGAGGTTTATGGAATTTCGCCACTGTTTAGGTTTTCACTTTTATTATCAATCTTTTGGTGTTATGTTGTGTTATAACATATGAATTTAACATGTGTTATAAATATTTTATAATTCACTTTAACATTATCGTGTGTTAACTATATTATTGGATAGTGACATTTGATGTAATTTCAGGCACGAATTACCCCAGTCAGAATACGAGAACATGCGCAAGCGGTTATTTGATAAGATTTTTGCATTTGCTGGAGGTCCAAGTATTGTGCTCACCCGTCTCTGCATTTCGGTAAGGTGCATATTCTTAAGTAGGAAAGCCATTGGGGAGTCAAATAACATATAAGTTGCAGGGAGGGAAATACGACAGAAAGATTGAGAGAAATTTCTTAGTCTATCTGACAGCTAACCTGTTCAGTCTATCTGACAGCTAACCTGTTCAGTATATCTGACAGCTAACCTGTTCAGTATATCTGACAGCTAACCTGTTCAGTCTATCTGACAGCTAACCTGTTCAGTCTATCTGACAGCTAACCTGTTCAGTCTATCTGACAGCTAACCTGTTAAGTCTATCTGACAGCTAAGGGCATATCTTTACCACGAAGCAATATTTCTTGGATTGGCCTGTCATCATAGTTTAGGTAACCATAAATTTGTTGGGAGCCTTTGATTGATATCTATTGGGAGGGCACTAGAAATCAAATAGAATTCCATTCCATTTCACTTTACGATTGTGTTAGGCTATGATTTAACTTAAATGTATTTTTTATTGTGTTATGCAATATAATTCATTATTTCATATCATTTCATTTAACTGTTGTGTTAGGCTCTGATTTACATATATGTACTTGCTATTGTGTTATACAATATAATTGGTTATCACACGAAATGTATATAGGGGCCTTAGAGACCTACTAGCTATTAGGGCGCCTCCAAAACAAATGTATTATTATTATTATTTATTATTAGGTAGTTAGTCACTAAAATCATCAAATGCACATGGAGGGTGGAGGGTGGGGGGAATTTATGCTGATAACATAATATTGACGAAATCGCCAAGTAAAAACTTTGACAAAAATGTCATTTTTGCGGATTGTATTGGATCATCCAGAAAACCATGGTTTTATAATTGAAGAAGAAATCCTCTCAGAAATACATATAATCATCACCATTGCTATCCCCCAAATTGCGTCTTTTTAAATTGCCCATCATCTAAATCAGCAAATCAGCGATAATTTTACCGCAGCGAATATTTGGTCTCCCTCCAACCGTTATATTTTGACTTACTTGCTGTAATTGTTGTTACTGTTTGATAAACATGTCTGCCACTTTTATGTATCATGTTTTTTATCCAGACAGCAGCCATGATCCTGCAGACAACTCCGGACTTCTGGCATGACCCAATGCCTGAACTTATCAACATGTTCCAGCATGCCAATGTCTCGGGGCTCACCGTTAGTCTCGAGATTTAGCTGTGTAGTACGGTAAATGCTACTCTAAATTTATTCAGGGTCACCCATGTATTTATATCATGGTATATCGTAAAATATGCTATTAATATTAATGATAGTTTTATTGGATCCAATCTACTTGATGTGGGGAGTGGCGGGTGAGCTCTAGTGCTCACCTCGAAATAAATTGTTGTCAGTTACCTGCACGAGTTTCGTTTAGCAAATGGAACTTATGAGCCACTTGTCTATGGGATAATACCAGGTTCAATCTTCGTTCTAACATAGTTATCCAAGCTTAGATGTTGATACTGTTGCTTAGGGAGCGTGTCTTTCATGACAGACAAACTTAACGATAAACCGAATAGCTCTCAGACACCTTGTTAAATGAACAAATGCCCAACGATCATGTCTAGAATGTATGTCTTCACGGGTCAGCTTTGATTACTGACACTAGAGTGACCCCAACCTAAAATATGTAATTAGCCACTAAGACTCTCAGCTCACCTGAAAATCATACATAGTGACAGTTACAGTATTATATACATAAATATACATTATATGGGTGACCCGTTTTCAATTTTGAGTAGTATATATGTATTATCTATTAATTCTTGAATGTTAAGTTACTTGTGTTAGCTTATAAAACCTATGTTGTTATTTCATCAAATACCATCACTAAAATATAAAACACTGCTAATTTCATCGTTGGTTAAGGATAGCCCTGATCCACAAGTCTGGACTAACTAAAATATACCTTCTATATTTAGTGTCCCACTATATCATGTGTCTGTTTGTGGATGTGTTGAAATCGGTCAGAATATATTTTAAATGTGCTTGTATCATCAGTAATGTATTAAGAACATCTATCGAGCACTCCTGTCGTAGTGTTCAGGACTATCTTGTTATGAGAGGAATCAAATAAAGACAGCACCCGTGCTGATATCAGCATTGACGATAATTTTTGGAGTTATGTGTGATGTTATTACGCAATGCAGACATATTACATTGAATGCATATGTACAGCCTGAACGGCGTTGTCACCTGCTGCTGCAGCTGATCACAGTCATTCCTGAGGAGGTGTGTGATTCACAGTTTCACTTATTACTATTCTACATAATTTCCTTTCATTATATAACCTTTAGTAATGTAATGATATTGCATTGATTCTATGAAGATTTTTCAGCAATTTTTAATATAAATATCAATTTTATCTCCTCTTATTGTTTGTTACTGATCAGTATGGTTGGTTGGTTGAACTCTCTGATCTGAAGGTGAACATTAGCCATTCACAGGGATGAATTGACTCATAAAATCCTGTAATACAATTGTATGCTGTTTATCTACGTTTTTTTAAACCATACGCTATGTTCACGAGTGATATGAGGCCGCTTATTTAAAATTTGATAATTTCATTGATTTATTGCTTTATGATGCATCCAGTCTACAATCTGTAGTGCATTCAAACTGAATGAAACTGAATAAAAGCACCTCAAAACGAGTCTACCCACTGGGGTCTGGGTGTCCTTCCTCTTTCTCCCCTATCTTGCAATCTCATTGTTAATAATCATCATGTATTGCAGATTTAGCCGAGTGTGTGGTGTATTATCGGCTGTCTATCTATTGACACTTGCAGCAAGTGGCATGAGTGAAGATTAACTTCCTGTCCAGACTTAGTTGTTTTTACCATATTGTTTTCCACACTACAATAAAGGAGGTTAATTTGCTTGTTGTGTTAACCACATATGGTAACCTTGTGAAGGACCAAGTATGGCCCACACAACAATAACAGCGGTTAACAGCGGTCTTCAGCTTATTGCTGACTAACTCTGCTGTTGTTTCACGAATGGTGCTGAAACGTATGGTGCTGAAATGCGAACAATTTTCTAGTACTTATTGACTTATTTTTATATGGCCGAGGTTTCTGGTAACATGAGATGGATGAATGAATCACAATCCTTCCAGTTCTTCACGATGAATTTGACTCGTCAGCGGCGTGGAGTCATTCGCCATGAACTACAGAAAGCTCTCCCATACAGTAAGACCCTTACCCACACACGGTATGATGCTAAGTATCACACCTCAGTCAAACACTAATTCATTCGCCATGAACTACAGAAAGCTCTCCCATACAGTAAGACCCTTACCCACACACGGTATGATGCTAAGCATCACACCTCAGTCAAACATTAAGTCATTCCCCATGAACTACAGAAAGCTCTGGTGCTATATGGATATATGGTCAATGCAAAAACTGACCTTGAACTTGACACGCTGCCTTACTGGCAACCAGCGCAACAACCTCGTGAGAGAGGTGATGGAACAAAATATAGAATGACCCTCCAGGCAGTATTCTGCACCATCTGTAATATGTCAAGCAACACTTTCGGGCATCCAACAAGTACAGGGGCAGCAAGCAGTTAGTCGAGTGGTAGTAGGATGGGACTCGTAACTGAAAGGTCACAGGTTCTTAACCTCTCACTAATCGACTTTTTTGCGATGATCCTCAGCAAGTCATTTATCCCCGATTGCTGGAGTAAATGTAATAACATTACATTACTCTTTATTCACCAATAAGGCATTGATTTATATTTGAGAAGATACAGTAGCTTGCGTCGGTGTATTTCCTGTATATGTATATCGCAATCTGGGTGTATATTCACATGTATACTTTCTTCACACGCATGTTTATTGGTTACCATTCCAGTTACACCGCTACTCCAGTCAACTCTCTCACCCACAACCCCGGCCGATGTGTCAGAACAAGCCCTGCGTTGTTTCTCGAGTTGGATAGAGTTCGGTATCCCGTTGAACGAGGCTGAGTCACAGATCCTGCTTGTGTTTGACAAACTCTCTGATGAGAGCCAGTTCGATACAGCCATCGATGCTCTCTCCACCGTCTTCTCTCACAGCAACTCCAACAGGTCACCCACACTCAGATGATTGTCCAGCGATTCACTTATTATTACCGTAACAATTCACTGCCCCGAATAGCGTTGTATGGAAGAATATTATATATAATATATAGGAATACGTGAATACTGTATATACAATATAAGAATACTACATATACTATATATGAATACTCGAATACTGTATATACGAGTTCACAGTGGTGCAGTTGGTTTAATTCATGCATGGTGATCATTCCACGTAAAATTGTAGTTAACTAATATTGACACTTTACACCAAATACCACTCGGTATAATTTACTGGTAAAATTTTGAAAATTATCTAAAGATTAACATTAATACGCTTCTACACACGAAAGTGACCATTCTGAAAGTTAAGAGTATGGTTGTCTGGTTACCCAACCCCATCATGCCCGAGTTTCAAATTTACAGACAGACACTCCTCATGGTGTAACATTGCTCTGTATTTTGACTTTTATAGGTCATCGATGATTTTGTTGACAGGGTCATACTTATACCATTTTGACCTCCTCAGCTAAAACAGTGGCCACATCTGTGATGTTTACAGTGAGACCACCTTTTTCGAAAAAAGTATTGATTTCGACAAACACTTCTAAAATGTCATCTTCTTGATTCTCTTCGCACTTTGACAACTGACGACCAAGTGGCCGTGCTAGTGCTAATAAACCGTTGATTTTTGATGTTTTATGGATATTCACTGATCTGTCCTTTGATGAATATTCACTGATCTGTTGTTTCATGAATATTCACTAATTTGTTGTTTGATGAATATTCACTGATCTGTCCTTTGATGAATATTCGCTGATCTGTCCTTTGATGAATATTCGCTGATCTGTTGTTTGATAAATATTCACTGATCTGTTGTTTGATGAATATCCACTGATCTGTGCTTTGATGAATATTCACTGATCTGTCCTTTGATGAATATTCGCTGATCTGTCCTTTGATGAATATTCACTGACCTGTTCTTTGATAAGTATTCGCTGATCTGTTGTTTGATAAATATTCACTGATCTGTTGTTTGATGAATATCCACCGATCTGTGCTTTGATGAATATTCACTGATCTGTTGTTTGATGAATATTCACTAATCTGTTCATAGGTACTCGAACACAATTCTCAAGCTCCTGCCACATGTCAACAATCTTCAGTCAATGTTCCAGAAATCCATTGCCGACTCTAATATAGTAAGTTATTTGTGTTGATGTGTCTAAATTTCGCAAAAATCTTCGTTAATGTTATGTAATAATCTCATTAAAATTTTAGAAATTATACACATGTATATCCATTAATATTACATTTTGTATATATATATGTCTACGGCTGCAGTAATAAACCCATTTTATCTAATAGAAAACATATTCAGTATTCAGTGACTCTCTGTAGACTGATATATAGTTTGATCTGCATGTCTATGTGTATGTGTACATATATCGTAGTGATTC
The DNA here is from genome assembly GCA_011762755.2 of Epimenia babai. Taxonomy (NCBI): domain Eukaryota; kingdom Metazoa; phylum Mollusca; class Solenogastres; order Cavibelonia; family Epimeniidae; genus Epimenia; species Epimenia babai. The sequence goes on along the minus strand of WURV02037456.1, from coordinate 3,107 downwards.
TAACAATTGTAGGATACGTGTCATGGCATTTGTCGACTCTTGGTGGCCGTTGCAGAAAATCATTGCAAGCTTCTTGTTGAAGGTTTGCTCAGTGAACAGCCACACATCAAACACACCTGTCTCTCCATCATAAACCTCGTGCTGGTATACACAATAAGTATACACGATAAGTATTCACAATAAGCGCAAAAACCTCATAGATTGAGAGATCACCTATATCGCTCTGTCATGGTTTTTTCATGTAAAAAATATTCTAACACATACGGTGACATAGTGACAAAGTTGCTTTCTACACTTCCAATGTTTTATTTTGAATCAATACCAATCCATAAAGTTTCTATTATTTTACTATCTTTAATCATATGTGAGCCACGGACATTACATGTAACCCGAGCGGACCCTCTTACAATCTTGACTTTCTTTGAGTAAATTGACTAGGCATTGATTTGGTCGGTACTAAATCCAAGCTGTCATCGCTATTACGGATTAAAGAAATATGATACACGTACTATTTGAAGAGCTTATTCACAAAATGAGCTTTAAGCCATTTACATACATTCATTACACACGCATGTGATAAAAAGGTCAGGCCAAGTTTTGATGTTTTTGTTACACACTCACAAAATGAGCTTCAAGCCATTTACATACATTCATTACACACGCACGCACGCACACACACGTGATAAAAAGGTCAGGCCAAGTTTTGATGTTTTTTGTTACACATTTTCTTGCTTTCCAAGAAACTGAATCATTATAGACTATCATATGAAGCCAACTGTCACTTGATGGGGCAGAAATATCAAAGTGTAGGCCAATTACTGGTTGGTGTATAGCTTGTTTTGCAAAAAGCTCATTTCAGGCTGTATAAGGTACATCGGGAGAAAAGGTGTTCTGGGAAAATCTACTTTCATTATATACCGTACTGGTTCTAAACTTAAAGTTAAATTCGCGATTTTCAAGATTTTTCTATAAATCGCGAACTTACATTCCACGTGAAAATTTTTTAAAGGTTATCATTTTTAAATTCATTTCTTAAATTATTTTTTATTATTTTGATTCGTAAAATAAAAATCCACGGCAATTATATATTAACCCTAAATTGCCAAATATAGAACCCACGAGATCAATTACCGATACCGTATATGTATATGTGAAAGTTGCGTATGGTATTTAATTGGGTGAATGTTAGTCAGATAAAGAGAAAAGGGTAATAAATACATCGCTGTGTGTGGTCATAAAAATGCTCCTGCTTAGCCTGGGTGATATAAAATATATATATATGACTGTCAGGAGTGGGGCCTGAATGATTTCAGTCGTCACTTTTGTGACGTGTTTATTACATGATGATATTACATCATGAGATTACATAATCCACACTGCTTACAGGGTCAACATGTTACAGCCTACGGGTAGGTCGCCGAGCAAGTTATTTATAAATGCTATTATGATGTATAAGTTAATTGTATTTTGATTTGTATCGCAGTCATGTACATCGATGCCTGGTGCATTTCCTGTTCACGAAAGCTGTAGTGACCTTACATTTACCTTCTGGTATATGCTCCAGGTCTGTATATCTGTTGTCTCTCTATAATAGAGACTTATAATTAGTAAAACATATTTTGAAATCTCAATATGAAGGACCATACAGGGGTGTCACTTTTGTTTTCACTTTAAACATGTCCACTTTACTGCAGATGAATTGATTTATGAATTGATTATTGATGAATATGGCTAAACTAAGCAGAAAAATAAATTATTTTCTGGGAAGTGGTGCAGGAATGAACAATTACCAGAAAAAACGACGGAAAATACGGGTTGATCCGCACCTTCATATGCATGACTGGTTGATACTGATCATTTTTGAAGGAACTTTCAAACCTTCAAAACAGTCTGTGACTGGCAGGATGAGGTGGTGATTCTGGACACGGAGCACTATCGGCTCATCCTACCCTGCATCCAGCACATCTACTACACACTCATAGATGTTCTTCTAGTCAAGGCACAGTTTCCTGATGACAACACGTACAATTCTTGGAGTGCCGGTCAGTTCCCCTCGACTTTCCTTGTCATGTCTATTTTGTCTACGTATTTCTGTTAGTTTTGTGACTGTTCTGTTCAAGTTCTGTGTCTCTCAAATTAGCCTTTGTGGTAGAACTAAAACACAATATACTTTATGCAATATCAGTGTCTGGGATTCCTGTAGATTAAAACTGATTTTTTTCACTATAAATATTGGATCTGTTGCAAAGTTATATTTCATAATGTGACCGGGATTTTGGGAAATTCATTTCCCATTTGAGGCAACTGCTGTGCTGATGTAATGGTGTAATATTGATATAGTCAGCGATATCATTGTAAACATAAGACAAACGCATGGAGTTTTTTCATATTTCAGATCAATATTTGAATATGGGATCTTGGTAAAGCTTAACAATTCATGTCATACAAAACTAAGTACAGTTGGCTGAGGACACAACATCTGTGTGAAGTCTGCCATGTTGTGGCAGTCTGTCAATGCGATTAGTATTGATGATCAACCCATGTGATTTTGGTATCGATCACACAAAAACACCAACAAATAAACTTGCCCTACTTACATTTGTGTTTAAGGCATGCTTTGTAGGTCAATTAGCGGGAAATGTAGGTTATTGGAAAAAATGTTCATTAAGATTTGTTATTAGCTTTGTTATCTAAGGAGGTGTTATTATAGTATTGGATGTAATTTTACCAAAAGAAATCTTAATATTCTAGCAATAAAATTTTCATTTACTTTGCGTTTGTAGAAGACACAGGAAAAAAATCACCAATTGATTCGAATGTGAGCTCTCGCAACTTCTCGCATGAAAAGTCATGCTTCTAGCCCAATGAACACTCAGTTCTATAACATAAGCTACATGCCTGTGAAGTCGACTCCTGCCCTTAAGGAGCCTCACATGCTTTACTTGACACTCCCAACCTTTCATTAATTCTTTGTAGAATTGAAATTTTCTTGAAATGAGTACTTCCACCCTGCGCTTTATTTATCCTTAATTTTATTCCGCGTTAATATTTGTGACTCAACATGCCAAAATGAGTCTTAAGTCGGAATCTAACATTTTTCATATTTT
>WURV02037345.1:0-22509 GCA_011762755.2 Epimenia babai | reverse complement strand
TCTTACAATGGACACTAATATTATAATATATGTGATGCAACGTTCCAAAATTAGATGCTTCTCGCTACAGCGTTTTCGTGTTACGCCCCCGTATACTAAAGTAATGGTCAAAATATGGATTTTGGGTTTTTTGCTTTATTTGATGTATCATGTTTTAATTTATCATGTAAAAATGTTTTTATATGTTTAATATGTCGATAAAATGTATTAAAAGCACGTTTTATCTCCATACCCTGTCTTTTCTTTGTTTTAAAAAATGAAAATTATTCAAATTTGCTTCTTTTTGTCGCATTCGGCCTCATCGCCTGTCAAACCTGACCCACTTATATTTGGTATCGTTAGAAAGGTCATTGTCTCTAGTTTACTAGTAGTTCAAAATCAGGTAGCGTACTTAAGCATATAAACCAATGATATCCGATTTTTCACGACACCGATCCGTTAACAAATGAACATTTGGCGTTTCTACGAAGGTAAACCCAAGTGGCATCCCATTTTCATCGGTCGATTCGAGCATGAAATACCAATATTACTTCGTTGATTGGTTACTGTTATGGAGTTTCCTAGCAAGGTGTAAATATTACATCTTTGACATCGTAGTACCGTAAACGTTTACTTTGTTTGATACTTTTAATGGAAATTAATTTCTAAATATTATTTGCACTTTGGTATTATTTTCTCATGATGTGTGCTATTTATTATTTAAAGGTTGGCTATTGTGAATGAAAAATTCATGTGGGAATCTTAGGAAATAATGGAAGTGTGTGTGTGTGTGTGTGGGGGGTATATGCACATGATGTACATAAGATATGTTTGTATTATGAGTGGAATTATTGTTAAATAATTACTGTTTCATACAGTAACGCACATGAGATTTTCAAAGTCTATTCATTCTGGCCATAATCACTAAAAACAATAATTGTACATTTGTGTTATTATCAATAAAGATCTAAAATGATGTATACAGCCTAATTTTGGTGCTGAAAAACCATATTTTAGTCATGTACCTGTGCCAAATGTTAGTAAACATTATACTTAGACATCTGTTTGTTATTTAAATTAATTTCTATTCATATATGAGTTCGGTTGCTATGGACTTTTGATGTGGTGAGAGTGTGAAAGTTTAAACCTTGTTTTCTCCATTTTTACAGTTACGCAACTAAATCATTCATATCTTGGGTAATAGTGGGTTAATTTTAGTCATTTTTTCTGTTTTGTGTAGAAAATAATCTGGAGTAAGTTAATGTATAGAAAACCCAAATCCTATAAGTGACTAATTTTGGGGTGTTGCATCACATATAGCAATGATATACCGTATTTCCGGGGTTACCACCCTAATGTTACAGACATTGTTGCAGGAATCCATTACTGTTCAGCTCCATAAATTGTTACAGGTTTTAGTGGTATTTATTAGATGGGTGTTAAGAACTACTACAGCATCTTAATATTTCGAGGGTTTGATAATTAAACATCTTCATTGAATCAATTTTGCCATTTCTATAAATTACTGTAACTAACTAAATTACCTTTGTCCATTGTTTGCTAGAAATGTGGTATTATTTAATCATGTACATTGGCTTGAGGTCTGCTTGACTAAATTTCACTTAAGATTGGCCATTGTGAAATTATCTGTGTGATTGAACTTAACCCTTTTCGCAGACAATAAATAATATGTACACTCAACCACCATTGGATTTATTAGCATATCACCATGGAAATTAACTGAAAAAAGGAATATGTTGATAGTTATATTGCTAATATTGCGGATTGGTGGAAGGTATAAGAAATAGACTGCATTAGACCCATTAGACTAATATCTCTTCCCAAACATAAAAAAACTTTTGGCTGGCAAACGATATCGAACCAATAATGGCGTAAGTGTTATCAAGATGTGGGTGTCTATACCACGGTGTCCAAGCGCTGCAACATCATTGAACCATGTTTGTGGAGCTGGAGAGAAATGCACAAAAAAACCTGGTTTTTTCATGCATTTTTCTCCAGCTTTTCATAGAACCACAATGGTCTATTACTATCACATTAATATTGAAACACTGCAAAAACAGCTAATCAATTTATGGTCTACAATCATGCTTGTTACAGATATGTGTTTATCACTGGCTAGGATATATAGACTTTGAACATCAGTGATTCCAAAAAACCGTGTTAAATACCTAAATGCACAGGAGAAAGCTTGCCCACTGTAGCTCACCTGTTAGAGCACCGGACCGGTTATCTGGAGGTCATAGGTTAGAGTCCCATCAGAGGTATTGGTTTTTTGTGCATTTCTCTCTAGCTGTCCATAGAACCACATTGGCTACCCCTATTACCATCACATTGTGTAGAGTAAGGTGGACTATGTTAATAAATAACTAAAGGTAGAATACAACATTTCTAGAATGCAAGTATCGGCCAATAAACAACGAGAATCTGGATAATGGCAATTATGTTGTTCTCATCCTACTTGATCTAAGTGCCGCCTTTGACACTATCGATCACAATATTCTTCTTACTCGTCTTAGATCTCGATTCGGTATCGTCAGCAATGCTCTTGGATTGATCAAAGATTATCTACAAGACCAGCGATATATTGTAAAAACATCTGACTTCATAATAAGTCCTCATCCTCTCCCTTATGGCGTCCCACAGGGTAGTGTACTTGGTCCTATACTTTATTCCAAGTACACTACCCCGCTTGGCAACATCATGGATAAACGCAGCATCGACTTCATGTTCTACGCTAACGATACCCAACTATGGCTATCTGTCAACAAAAGGATCCCAAATCGCTTGATACATCACTAAGAAAACTAACTCTATGCCTCGATGAAATTTTGGACTGGATGACCGTTAATAAAGTAAAAATTAATCCAACGAAAACTGAACTTATGCTCATATCGTCACATTTCTCTACTACACCTCCATCATACATCTCCACCACCATCATAGGCTCAACCATCAAACCCTCTGACCACGTTAGCAACCTGGGTATAATATTTGACACTCATAAGAATCTAAATAAACAGACGTCCAAAACTCTCCAATCTGGATATACCTATTTACGCAACATTCGATCTTTCTCTCGTTACTTGAAAGCTGAACTGTGTAAAACGTTAGTACAGGCTTTTATCACCAGCAAAATCGACAAGAACGCTGCTCGAGTTATCTCTCAGACCTACCGTTGCTCTCCCATCACTCTAGTTCTCCGCTTAATCCACTGGCTACCTGTCAAGTCCCGTATAAACGTGTTAATTTTGAGGATCGTGCTTTCTACGCTGCTGCACCCCGAGGCAAACGATGTTTGGTACACTAAACACATTAGTGTTATAGATTGTATAGTGATTTGTCGCGTTGTCTCTAACAAACTGTCAAATCGAACACGCACTTAATTAATTCCTTATTTACTCAAAAAAACACGGGCGTACTAGCTTCTTGAGACACCCAATGCCCGCCATTCTGGAATACGGTAGCGTTAATAACGTATAGACATTACCACTGCGTACAAAGTTATGCTGTAATATATATCCTTCCACTGAGGTAACCAAAGCGTCGGTTGTGACACTATTATTAAGTTAATATAAAAATAATTCATCGATGTAAAAGCAATTAAGCGCGTAGTCAGCCATGATCACAAAATGCGGTTAATGCCACGTGCAATTCGCCAATTAGTCGAGTCGAAGTCCGAGACGTTCTGGCAGTATTCAAGCGGCGAGAGATGACCTTGACACACCGATACTCGTATGTCAACATACTTCTGTAGTAAATTCAGGAACCAAAATCCGGTAAAGACACTTAATTGGCTCAACCAGGAGACAATACTAAGTATACGTCAGACATAGTCCGTTAGAATTACCTATGCCGAGTCAGTCATCTGAGAGGTACGGGTAGGAATTCGTAGTTTCTGGATTTAAACAACAGTCGGGAATAGTCGCTTATTTTTTCAAGTATTTCTCTTCTTTTTTATATGCCGAATCGTTCACATTCATGAGACAATATACCACCGAGGTATTACCTAGATAAAAAGATGACAAGCTGCAGACGTTGGCTCGTACTATTTAGCCAGTCTTCCACCCTTTCGATATTTGGTACTTCTAGTTTCGGCAGTAATGACGTCTAACTTGTTTTTTTACACAAAAGCTATGTAGCCTATTTAAAGCATTTTCTTATGCTCATGGGTCTTTACCAGATTAGCTAATCATCAACTCAAACAAAGCTTCCTTTATCGAGTTTTTAGCGTAACAAGAGGTCGTTTTTAAAGCAATACTTAATAGCCACTACCACTGATTAACTCTGATCCTGTATTATTTCTGAATTAACGAACATTTCAACCCATTTACTCGTAACAGCCACTCCTCGAGTTAGGCCGCGATTCGGTATTATTTCAGCATCTAAATAACATTTCAACCCACCCACACATAACGGCCACTCCCCGCGTTAGGCCCCCAATTTATTATTATTTCAACATGTAACGAACATTTCAGCCCACTCACACATATGCATTTATTCTCTCAGCACTATTTTTCGGTTCAGCAATGTAATATCTTCACGGTTACATTCACCTGGCCCCTGTCTCGACATCTGTTGCAAAAATGGTAAAAGTCAGATGTAACATTGAAAGACGGCGAATATTAGCCAATAACGGTGTTTCAATCTGCTCTACAATGAGAGTTCATGGCAGCAATTTATACAAAATATCCCCAACACTCGTATATTACTTGTAGAGAATGATATTAAATGTCTGCTTGTTTAAAAGACTGGTTCACTCCAGCAATCGGGGATAAATACCCTGCCGAGAGTGATCACCCGAAAATCCGACTATCTGTTTCCTCTCTAACAGCATCGCGCCTAGGTCGTTTTTATGCAAAGTATCAATCATTTCAACCCATTTCATATTTATGTAAACTTAGCTAGACATAAATACAGACATACAAATATATTTATATATTATAAATTCTCGGTATAGAGTAATATATAATTTAAGTAATTGGTTTCTCGGAAAAGGGAAACTGCTGGCGCGGTTGGATTCTGCCTATTTTATATTGAACTGGTTAAGAGCTAACAGGAAACTCACAAATTGAAAAAACCCCAGCCATCATTATAATACAAACTATAAACCACAGTGAGAACTTCGCGTTTAGGTAATGGGAGATAAGTTTACGATGTCGATTGACAAGTTCCGGGCCGTGTTTTATCGATACTCTTCTTCTCAGCGTGTCTCGCTTCTTAGGCACGTTGACCTTCTCTTCGACAATCCCGGTCGGCGGTAGCCTATTGTACATACATCATTTCTATTTATGTCTGTCCAGTCTTTCACATTTTATAAATGTGTCATTCTCTGGTGGCCTCACACTCTTCATCTATTTGCCAAGAGAGACTAATTGAATTTATTCGTAAACAAGCTTTCGCATAATATGCTTCTTCAAGCTTATCGAATGAAATTCTAATTGCCCAGTTATCATCGAGTTCTTTATGCCGTTTCTTGTAATAAGATAGCATAGAGAAACATCTTCGATGATTTGATCTCTTGCATCTTTTCCCGTTCAACATTAGGCTTGTTGAGTACGTCTCTGCTTAATACTTAATCCAATTCATACGATTCTTCTCAAAAACCAACTTTCTGTTGTCTCAAGCATTTTCCGCGTATCACGTTGGAGATGATTCACACCCATAGAGTAGTACACACCAGATGAAAAAGTGGAAATAATATTATATTTCAGTGTTATTTCAGAATCCAATGGGGATTTTCTTTTGGCATACTAATGATACTAAACATAACATATAAGGGAAAAGGCGAGGTTTCGGTTCTACTTGGTAAATGTCAGTCGCACATACAATTGCCTTGTTACATCCCTAAGATATTTTTATTACCCATTCCACGAAATTTCCTACTGTGGGAGGCGCGGTCAAAAAAATCCTCGGTGTATCCTGGTTCGAACGCACAACCGCTAGCCCGAAAAGCAGCACTTCGAACCGCTTCACCACTGTGCAGTGAGCAACGCCCAAGTAATTTAAGGCTGCCTTTAATTCTCTAATATAAACTTCACTCATAGCCACGTGAAGTTCAATAAATTATTATTTATGCAAAAAATATACAAAAACATCAACAGTGACATGTGATTTTCTTTGATTGCAGCAATAATAATCGAAAAAATCTAATCGAGATTGATATTTGCCTGTGTTTGATTATTATACGGTAATAAAGATACAAGCCTTTAAGGTCATAGTGACTATCCTTCTGGCCTTTCTCGACAGATATTTATGTTGATATGTCGTGCTGTAAAACGAGTTAAGCGTTATTACAAATTGCTTTCGTATTGCGAGAGTACATATTTGATTGCACGACTGATGAATCAATATGGACGGCGTAATAATTGCTGGTAAACAGCGTGCAGTCGATGTAATATTCAGATATCTGGTTGATTATTAAGCGTGGGAAGCAAGCGATAACGACAACGTTTCTCGGCGTCTGTCTTATACCATTTTATTCACAGAGGAATGCCGTAAGAATTTAGCTTTCAGATTTGTAAGCCAAGAGAAATGATAAATCGATGGAATGAAATAAGTGAACGGAACGGACCGGTGCGCGTGGAGTGGAGGCGTGCGTGTCAATCAAGCAATCACTCAATCAAACTTATGTGTTAATATTAATTATTTGTTGTCCGTGACGTTGATGGGGGAACGATTTGTAGTTAAGTAGTTGTTCGGGGTGTCACATACTGTTGTTGACTTATACGGATGGACACGTTCATCTGCGCAACAAACTGCGGTTAAAAATCGTCCAGTACGAAGTGGGATGGGATAGAGAAGAGAGAGGAGGGGAGTTTAGGATGATGTAGATAGGAATGTTGTAATTTTCTTATATTTTATGTTTTTCGTGTGATATTTGACAAGCGTTTAACAAGCGTTCACTGCAAATAATACGATCTGTGCTGTAATATTTTAGTTATATTTTCTTTATATGTGATCTTACTGTATATGCGTTTTTTACTTTCGATTTATTATGGTATACCGAGTTCGATTTTGAACCGTATTCCATGTGTTTCTAGTTAATCATAATAAAGTAATGTTTCTTTGATAGCCATGTGTTAAAAGGGCAATATAAATCAATAAAATTTCATTTCAATGTAAAAATTTTTTGAAACACATGTACTGAGCATCTGCGAATATTGCTTTATCGACGTGTACCGTCTACAGTGTCAAGTGACGAGTTAAAAATCAGCGGTGTCGAGATTTTCGCCGCGTTGGTGGGACCAACAATATTGGTCTTGTCACGAACGAGACTCTGTGCCATTTCCGATACATATTAAGCAATTACCGGGTCGTCATCGAGCGATACACTCGAGCCAGAGTGGGGCCGTTGAGTCACGAATTTTCTAATTGTTTCGGTAACAGATATGCGCGCCTTTTTATACTGTCACAGATATGCGCGCCTTTTTTTACTATCGCAGATATGCGCGCCTTTTTATACTGTCACAGATATGCGCGCCTTTTTATACTTTTCGGGAAAGTTTTCTCTCAACGGGATATGGGATGGCTCAGTGGAAGCGCGATATATCGGTTGATAGAGCGGCGTAATACGAACCAGAAGGTGCAGGGTTCGAATTCCTGTCAATAATGTGTTTTACCCTGATATCCTGTTATATATATAGGGCGCTCTATCCCAGTTGCTCCGGTCGACTTAGCTCTAACTTAGTACCTGTGGAATTTATTTATTGCAACACGATATAATATACGCGGGGAAAATTCATTTGTCAGGGGATTGCCTGCGCCTGTAATAGACTGGCCTTCCCCTACGAACAGTGGTAAAGCGTCCTTTGAAAAATTGCTCAAGGGGCCTTAAAGCGCGGTGTATATATGTCACACTTCACCGTACTTTTAACGAGAACGTCTGTCAGGGATGGAGATAACGGTATGAATTTTAAACTTTTTCTCGCTCATGTCTGCGTCTCACAACCTGTCTTAAAATCCTCAATCATAAAATGATCATGTCGGTGCTTTACTTACACCCGATGTCTTAATTTGGGTCAGTAACTTCAAGTCGCATCAGTGTCAAAAGGCGTGTTTACGACAGTTAGACTAACGGTCGACAATTTTAGGCGCAAATAAAAGCCGGGGGGATCGAGCGTGATAATATAATTTTTATGCGCGTAGAACAAATCGAACAACATCATGGGCACCATGTAGACAGTGTGCATAGAGCTTTAGGTTAACAATCAGTAATAGTCGAGTGTATAAATGGCGGATTTGAGTGGTTTATATATTGTTTCTGTACGCGCACGCGACAGTGAAACAAACACGCAGACGAGGCAATGAATAATAGAAACATCATGACTGACACTTGGTCACCAATGATCGGGAGAACTCCCGGGTGTGGAGCTACCTAATGCGCATCCCGCCACGCCTTTCGTGACAGACGAGGCATGAATATGCCCCGAGCGTGAGTCGTATAGCGGGCTAAATAACGTCCAAAATTACTAGCTCGTTTGACCCTTTCGCGAATCGATTCGTTACGACAGCGAATACAAACTAAATCGAATATAATAACACTGGTTGCATACAGGTTGCATATTCATTTGCCTGTGGCAGTGCAGCAGCCTAATTTGATATTTTTATTATTAATTTTAATCTTGTTTCTCCATCTAAAATCGTACAGTGGTTAGTTCCGATCACCGGCGAATCGCAGACAGTCGCCTCCATTACAAGTATCTTTCGTACACATTAAATGACCGTTCGACTCGCTCTGCTATAAGGAGAATATCGCTTCACAAGCTAAAACTCCTCTCTCTGAGTGCGTCTGACTGTCGCTTTTTTACTCTTTTACTCAAGAATATCAGTATTTAAGTCAGCAACTTTATCATTACGGATAACGTTAACTCAATCCCTGTAAGTCCGCCCTAACCCGAAAGAAAGCCACATGATAAGCCAAAATGATAATAAAGGTAAAAAAACGTAAAGTACAACATTTATATACCGCAAGTATCAGCCAAGAAAGGCTCTCAGATGCGGTTTACAATGAAATGTTTTTGGCAGCTATTCAGCGCATAACAATACCTTCGATTTTCTGTTGCGTTCGGTCAATCCTAACCCGAGATAACTTGAAGAAACAAAATGGCTGCTTCTGGTTTGCGTGAAACTCGTTAGATGTTGAAACATGCCTTCGTTGTACACACTAAACTTCTACTTCCGTTATTTGGCGACAGACAGCCATTGAGACATGGCTGTCCAGTCGAGTTCCGATTTATGTTATTTTTCAGCCACAAAAATGCCAATAAAATTGGGAATGGAGGGCCAAACCACCCGGTTTACGACCCGTTATGAGAGTTCCAGTACGGTTTCGACACTTCCGTGTCGATTCCCTTTGCGCGAATACGGCGTGAATATTCTATATATTACCGAATATAAAATCAACGATGCGAAAGGCACGATTCAATCACTTTGCCTAAACTATTTCTGCAACTTAGCGAATAGGTATTCCATTTGCAGAAACAAGCCCTTTACATGATTGGGGAATAAACTGTAGTCACACAGTGGAAGTTTCGCGTGTCAGCGAAATAGTGCTGGACACCGGCGCAGATAATACCCGGTAATCAAGCCGTCACTCCACGCTAGTAACGCATCTGTCGCTGTACCTAACCCCACGCGACAGCGCGCAAACCATCACTTACCGATATCTGTATCGCGCGACCCAATCGCCTCTAGAGTCGAGTGCGTTTCTTCCCAATTGCGTTTACGTTGAAAGCTCATATTTTATTGTGACGTTAAACGCGTGGAATAATTCATAAATTCCAAAGCTATAAAATATTAGATGTATAAGGTATGAGGGTAGAGCTGGCACATTTGTATAATTGAATGATGCCGGGATTATATATAAATAAATAATCTAACCAGTATTCACCAATGGACTCGCCAGGCAGTCGCTTCACCATAATCGCGATATTGCATTATATTTTCGGGTTATTATTCCTCGTAATTATACTTCCTGTGTGTCATTTCAAGCCACACGATCCTCGAATTGCCTTTCGTTTCAGAGAACGTGAGATTGTTATGGGATAGGGTTAATCGACCAAGACACATTATATTGATTAGCACACATTCGTACACATTGATTTAATAAGTAGCATACTCTGAACATATTAAATTTCTAATCTCGCAACATTTAATATAAAAAACTCAGTTAACATCATAACCTTAAATAGAGCAACACTGTGAATATAGCTTTTAACGTAATAATTGTGTTAATATTACAGCCTTCAAGAAAATACACCCGTAAATCATTTCAATAAGTATTTTTGGGGGAATCGCATTATATACCTATCAATTTATCGCTCCATGTAATTCGATGTGATAATGGTTTGTACGACGTTTTGGCGGTGTTTTTAGGCTTCGCTTTAGGAATGCGAAATTACACCTAATTTGGCTGATTGATTTTGCAGAGTCGTTCGACTGTTGACTGCGGACGGTTTCACCGCGGGCGATCGGGAAGCACTGCGCCGTTTGTGTAATGTCAAGTCGATATGAATTCACGCAGTAAAGCAAGTCCATTCGAATAGTCTTCGTGTAGGAAGATCGTGTTATAGCAACTAAAGAAACGTTAGTTACCGTTGCACACATAGTTTATCGTTGCAATGTCTTCCTTCTGATTAACAATAAGGCGCCTTTAAAATGCTAACCAATTCCCGAAGGCATGCAATACGCTAAATACGATATTGCTCTATATGAGCTATACTTATGAAATAAAATTGTTAATTCAACGTAAATTTCAGAGCAAAAAGTTACGTGACACGAAAGACAGGTTTATGGAACGATTATTGAAAGATTTCGTAACTGAAACAATGTGCAACCTTTATGAAACAAGTCCGAACGAAACGACCACGAAAGTTCGTCTGATGTGGGCGTGATATCAGTAAGACGTATCAGGATTTGTTCGAATGAATTTAGAGTTGTAGCTAATATTAACAACTTTCTAATTCAGTTGATTCAACGATAATATGTATACTTGACAGATCAATTCCCATAGTGACACTTTTTCTAATATCTCCTTATTGATTTCGCCATTCTAATAATTATTCTTCTGTCAGTCTGAGACTGTCATCGAGAGTTAAGCTTGGCGCGGTATTTTTGTATAACAGCACGGTTTGTTGTATCGATTGCGTGGTCGACCTGCCGTAGCTCTAACACTCAGACGTTTGTCTGACTTACCAGATGGGTTGGTGGACAAAATAGCTTTTACGCATATTAGAAGCAGCAGTTAACTAAGAGGTCGTGGCAGCGTTCGTTGCATGGCTATCCGGAGTAATTCGTAAAACCTCAACACACGAAAGATAGACCGGAAAGGTAGCTGTATTGGGGGTGGGGTATAGAAAATTGCTATACGTGATAAAATATTACTTTCTTTTCCAGATACGCGAATATGGCGGCCTCGACAAACTCATCTTTTCTGTTGTATAGCGTTGCTACACACGGCAATTTCTCGCGTCAAAATCTCTCGCGTGAGCAGGCAAACATAGCGCAGTTTCTGGTTGCCCACAACAACATTGACCGTTACGTTACCCCATTTATGTATCTCGTCGGATTCCCTGGAAATATGCTCTCCTTTGCTGTTTGGATCCAAAAGAGCATGCGTCAGTCATCAGGATGCTACCTCGCCGCGCTCGGTCTCGTCGACATTTGCTTTATGACCTTGCACGTCGTTTACGAATTGCATAACGTGTGGAACGTGAATCTCCTGGATTATCCCGCGATATGCGAGAGTTTCCCAGCCGTGTTTCTCTGGCTTCAGTACCTATCCCCTTTGCTTGTCCTCGGCTTTACTGTCGAGCGATACATATCTGTGTGCCATCCGTTTCGCAGCGAGACCTTGTGCACGACGAGACGAGCGGTGAAGGTCATCATTTCGCTGACTTTTGCGGCATTCTCGCTGTGCATCATACAGGCCTACTTTTATTCGTTCGACGTCGGCAACGGAAGCTGTGGGGTGCGCAAATCCGTAGAGGAAAACGGGACGGCCTCGCTGTGGAGCATATGGACATGGATAACGGAAATGTTAGTATTTCTTGTCGTTCCGCTCGCGGTGCTCGGCTTTAACGTTCGCGTCATCGCAGAGGCTCGTCGACTGCACAGAGAGACGCAATCCCGCCTCTACAGCAACCCGCGGAAGTCCTCCGCCACGACCTTCACCCTCCTCACCGTTTCGTTCGTTCTTATATTCACGACACTGCCCGTCACCATAACAACGTGCGTGTACTACTCATTTCAAGAAGGCAACCGATATTTATCTGAGTCGGAAATCCTCGAGGACGCCACCTGGTCTCGGTATTTCGCGTATATGACGGCACGAGCCGTGATTCACGAGATTGGCCTGACGCACTACGCCTGTAATTTTATCGTGTACTACGTCACGAGCACGCTGTTCCGTCGAGAGGTTCGGAAAATATTGGTAAATAGAGTAAAAAAATCTCACCTCCTACGCCCGTGTACTAACCGCTGCCGGTCGGGCGAATCGCACAAACGCGGTTATCGACCAAACTACAGATCGACGCATATCGCAAACGGGTCGACAGTCGTCACATCGTTGTAATGTCGCCTTTATCGATGGGCATGTTACTTCTGAAATAAGCAGTGGTTCATTTGCGCACATCCTAAACAAAGATCTGTTCGGAATCGCAAAGTACTCGTACAGCATATCTTGAAGCATCCTAAACGGCAAAGGACTATTGATAGTGTTGATAGATTTTGGCAACAAACCGGTTTTTCCCCATCGCGTACAGATGACATGTAAATAATCGTTATAGTATGCGTACGGTTTTTGTTTTAAAATCGAAGCTGACCGCATATGTGGGCTTTGTTATCTTCATAGTCGTTATAAAAAACAACAAGGTAGCTAGGAAACTTAATGTGGAATCGCACGGTACGGTACGTTGCTGTGGACAAAATATTGCGTTTCTATAGACAAAATGTTTGTGATAATTCAACTTGATAACGTCACGCTGACCACGGCGATCCGTCGTCCGGACATATCGATCATATGAGACTGATTATAACAATCACTTATAAGACTCACCTGTCATGTGTCACCCAACTGCCGCGCGACGCGGTTGACAAGAACACGGCGGAGGGTAAAGTGTTCCTGATGGAAATGATGGGTACAGGAAAAGAATCATTTAAATCGCGAAAAACAAAGGGACGTACATAAACCGATAAGTATGCACCACGCTAGGTGTCTAAGTCCTTCTCTGCCCGGGGCTTTAGACATTGCTGATTCACACACCGTACTCATGTAGAGACACTAAATGAGTCTAATCAATATGAGTTTATTGGTGAACTTAGCAACATAGGCTTGAACAACAACTGTTCAGTGTGGAATTTCTTTGGCGTAACGTGTGTCACGATCTTCATTGTATGTAGATTTTCACAGATTGGCTGTTCTCGCTCGTATTTGTATTATATTTATTCAATATACCACGTCTTCCCTATTTCATATCGCCGAACGATGCGTCGCCATTATGATAGGAAAACGGTTGAATAGATCTTCTGACTAGACACTTCGCGTGTGACAGAAGCCCCACAACCAGTGCAATACCCTTTCGATTGTGCTAGGGATGTCGAACACACAGAGAGATTTGGAGTTAAACATGCCGGCGATAAATTTCATTGCGTCACTTGATAAAAACGTAGCGACAAAGGCCTAGAGCACTGATTGCAACGCTTTCTGCCGCACAGTGTGAGCGTCTGCGTGCGTGTGTGCGCGCGCGTGTCTGTAAACTGGGGTGGCGCAAGCAGCCCCCTGCTGTTTGCCTCAGACATCTTCAACTGTTGGTGCGATGAAAAAATGACTCGAATGACACGTACGTGTGGATCTTTATGGAATCTATCGTGTATTTGTTTCCTGGGATACCATACTCGTCTTTTCGGAGTCCCATCCTTATGAAACCATCACATATTAGACTAAAATCTCGCGCCCGTTGGATGGACTTGACAGCAGTGGAAACTCTAGTGTTGTTGGACTATTCCCACTTCTGAATAGGTTACGCTAATGATCTGATACTGCACGACGAAGACGCTTTGAATTTTCTTTTTACAATATGCATCCTCGAGCATTACAGCAGTGGTGGGTGCGGAATCATCGCTTAGACGGGTACCATTCTAAGCCGCAAAGATCTTGTTGCGTCGTATGAGAAAGTGTTACAGCAAGACACTTCAATGAGATTATACTACTTTCACTTTTACACGTCACTCCTGCAGTACGACGAGGACAGGGTTTCATTTTTAAGCCAAAAAACAACGCTCGTCCCCGCGAGATGAAAAACTCAATGGTGACATGACAGGAGGCTGGCAGCACCGTGTTCCTCAGACTTACCCGATCGTCGGGACGCCCGTTAAGTCGCTCATCAACGTTGATGGCCCTCGCCGTTATTAATTCTCATGACCTAACGACTGCCCACGTTGAACAGTTTAACGATTTCCTTCGTTGATAGTTACCGACCAACGGCAAGCGAATTCGAAAGCTGTTCGTGTGGATGCATCGCAGGATGAAAGAGCGGGTTCCGAAAAAAAGAAGAAAAAACAAATGTTAAAAGCATATCTCTTCGTCTGTGAGCAAAAATTTATATTTTTTGGGTGCAGTATAATAAGATAATATGACAAATAAGAAACATTTATTGTTATTGTTATGCGTGGAGGAGGAGGGTGCGTACTCGCGTGAGTATAAAACGTCCACATTAACGTTAATGCGTGTCCATCTTGTCAGAAGGACTACTTTCGTAACCTGCTCCGATACAAAACACTCTTATCTAATTATGTGTATATATCCTCCGAACGCGAACCTCAAAACCTAAATCTCTCACGTACGCGGTGTTAACGAGATTCTGGAAGTCGTCTAGATTACGCCGAAAAGTAACGAACATTGGATCCTGGAATTATAGTATTCGGGGAGAGAGTAATGCTGACGTTATTGTTCATTTCACGCGCCGTTTGCGGTCAAGAGGCGCTCACAAAGGCTCTCGTCGCTAATGGAAGACAGTCGAGCAGCAACCTAATAATAAAACCATTATTGATGTGCTTTTAATTATAATTAAATGACATTTAAGTATATATAATTGTATAGTGCTATTACAAAAATGTGGATAATTTACGGATCACCGTAACGTATTTCTCAGATTTCTTATTTCGTATTTTCTTTGTGTATTAATGAACGGGGTGCGCCCTTCGAAATACGTGCTGATTATTTAAAATTTCGTGATTTATTTTTTCTGTCACCGTGTAAAATACTGTGAGCCAAAAGTAGGCGCGGTTGTATCATCATCTTTATTATCATTTTATTTTGTCAACATAAATGTATGTATATACGTACATATGTATAAAAGAAGCAGTTAGAAACAGTGATAGGGGCGAAAGTTCGCTGGTTCGAGACCTACCACCTCGACTTTTTTTGCTATGATCCCCAACAAATCATTTATCTCTGATTGCTGCATTAAAGCCGTCTCTAAAATAGGTAAACGGGTATCGTAAACCGCATCTGAGAGCCTTCATTGGTCAATAAATGTACTTTACCTCGATATATCCCATATAGTCTATGGTGGTATTCTCGACAGACATTCTTCCTATGAAAAATATGTATGTCTGCATATATAAAGCGATTAAAAAGAAATGTATTTATCAGGCGTGGAAATAGGGGCGGGGTCAAGGTGGAATTGTAATACAGGCGACAGGTTTCCAACAGCGTATGCATAGCGTGCGTCTTATGCATCTACTTATATAATGCTTTGACCAAAGATGTGCGCATTCATAAAATGTACTTACATTTAACCGGAAGTTCCTTATATTGCAAAATATTTTCATTTTTTATTATCTTTTCGGTTGCTATTCTAGCACAATTCTGCATACACAGGCTGTTGGCCAGTCCGCTGAAAACACACTACACTAGACAAGATTAAAACTAATCGGTCATCGTGATAAGTATTGTACTACGTACTACGTATAGGCCTATGTCACACACGTGACGACGAAACGACACAAGAATCAATCAATGACTATATACCCAAGTAAGCAGATGTAGGAATGTTGTGGTTTTACGTCTTAAAGTCAAAATTCTGGTTTTCTGTGGTTTTCACGTCAATATTCAATTTCCATTGTGTTCAAAATCCGAACGGATAAAAAGCTATATACTAGAAAAACCGAATGTCTATTCGAAATACAGTGAAACCTGCTCTAACGACCACTCGTATACAGCGATCACTCGTCTTAAGCGACCGCCTTTCGGCGGTCCCGAACGTTTTCGGTATATAAGTACACTCACTGTATTGAGCGACCACCTGTCTTAAGCGACCGTTTTACGCCGGTCCTGCGGATGCTCGCTTAATACAGGTTTCACTGTATATATATATATATATATATATATATATATACAGATCTATTATACATAAAAACAAAATGTTCGTCCTAATTGTCACGAATGAAAAGAAATTTAAAAGGGAATGTTGCTTTGATAAAGCAAGAAATACTAAAGAGATATTTGTCATTATTATCCATGTCACTCACTGGTGTATACTAGTGTACAGTCTGAGGCTATGTTTGTAAGGTGTGTCAAACTTTATTTGTATAAATAAATGTTGCAATTAACAACGAATTTGATAGAAAACATCAGCTGTATATAGTAAGTGATACAATACGACATGAAATAACTGGCTCGAGTTACCTCCTATCAGTGCTCCAATAATGAATCGAAGTGCGCCATACATTGGCCACGAGACGGAAAATGCACTGATCAACCAGACGATAAGTAGGAGAAGGTAGGCCGCAAATAAGACCCTGCGTCGTCCGTACACATCGGCTAACTGACCAGCTATCAGGGCCCCGATTAATACACCGCCCATTTGTATGGACATGATGAATCCGGGTATTGTCTTGTCCCCACATACGAGGTGCCACTGTGAAAAGATATCACATTCTACGGTCAACTACTAAATCTAACTCAACCACTCCATTTGTGATTTGTTTTGTTCTATAATATTAGTGTAGTCTGATAGATCAAGCATTCATCAAAGCAGCTATAGAGGATAGAGATGTATACTACCACAACAACAACAATGATGACTCATCACAAAATGTGTACTTGTGTATCTATCATTCCTGACATCATTTTAAAATGCATATAGAAGTAGAGCTTAATGGTAAAAGATCACGGAAATAAATGGTTATATAAATAATGAAAAAAGTTAATGTAAATGTAGAAATATTATATATAGCGCAGATATCAGTATCCCTATACTATCAGGTGCGCTTTACAGATGGAAAGTATTAATTCATTAATCTTCTTGAATGGAACCATTTACAACTATCACAGATCATTTCGTGGGAATACATTTAGAAGTTTTAGGATATAGCTTTCATTTACAGAAACCAATAAAGAAAACATAACTTCATTCACTGGCGAATGATCAAGATAAGATTTGATGACCAAAAATTATTATTTCCAAAAAGTTGAATGAAAAGTGTCAGATAATTAGTAAATTTCAATTTCAAAAGACAGCGGATGAAGCATAATTACTTTTAATAATTAATTATTAGTTTACGTGAATTCTAGTAAGGTTTTACAATTTGCAGTCAGGAAATAGAAGAAATTGCAAAGTTAGAAGTATAGTTATAGTTTCAACTCTAACAGCATGAAACGCCCATAACTTATAGACATTGTGTATTGTAGGCATTGATAATTAATGATTTATGATTTTCTAATGATGACTGCAGGAACGTTTACTCTGGTTACAGATCTAGCCCCTCAAATATTTGGTATCTCTGTCACAAGCATAAATTAACAGTTTATCTATAGAAAAATATAAATAAACCTACCTCGGACACTATTGATGTGAAATCGTTGCCTGGGAAGTTTAGATTATCACAAACTGCTTTGTTAGATTTACACATAGTCAAAGTGATATTACGATCATCCGTAGCGACATAGGAATTGTTGGTGCCAGTCTTGATATTAGTGGTGAATGATGATTCGTTTGAGTGCCTACATATCCATTGTGGTGTGGCATGTGTCAACATAGGTAACAACATGGCCCAAGCCGCTGGCATCTCAAACAAACTGACCATGATGAAGACTCGTAGTTGATATCGACCAAAACCCCCAAGTTCTTTTAGAATAGATTCGTATGTTAAGGCTAACGACCTTGAAATTGGGCCCCCATTTAACAATGCATCTCCAGGCGTTTGTTTTACTTGCAGTTGCATGTCGTTGCCTTGCTCGTCTGTCACAATATCGCCACTGCAATCTGCCATGTTGACTGTTGTCAAAGGTATTATATTTTGATTATTATTAATATGATTCTCAGTTTCTGTGTGACTGTAGTGCCACGTGTGTAGAAGGCGCTGAGCAAAGCCAAAGTGGTCGAATTGAAATTCTAACTATTATTGTATTGATACAAAACTTGTTCTTCACGTGTATAACTATTCAATAATATAGTAGATTAGTATATAAACTATTCTATAAACAAGTATGGTCACATCACATTATAAATGGGACGAAGGTGGTGACAGGTGATGTGTCGATAGAGAGCATACGGTCGCTCTAGAAACCCTGTCGTCCCCTCGCTTACTTTCGCTTTCGTTTCTTGTCTTTACACATCCCATTGATATAAAATACCAATCATGTTGTAATATCTTTTTGAATTTATTTTGATTAAGACTGAAAACATAAAACATATTTAAATATAAATGTAGCATAAGTTTGTCAACAAACGGAATATAATGTTGCACATGATGTAACTGATGTAACTGATCGCGAGGCCCTCGTATCTATATATTTATATGGAAGGGATGGTTTTTAATTTTTTATCGTTGTCCGCAGCGTACATAGAGATGTGTACTACCGTGCTAACCTCATCATCTGCTACAAATGAAAAGGATGGCACCTTATAGATTGTGTATATTTGTAAGGATGGTGGGTATTAGTTAGTAGATTGGACATGCCACCGTCACTGTCAATCACCGCCCTTTTGTGTTGAAAGTGACGGTGACGATTTATTTCAGTTTCAGGCTCAGCTAAAACAAAACAAATTCAGGTAAATTTACACGGAATATGCGGGAACTAGTTGCCTACTTCGAGACGTCGCTGCTGTGCATTTTCTATGTAATATCGTTTGTATTTTTCATTTTTATCTCCCATCGTCGGCACTTTTCATCAAATAACAGTGTAAAAAGTATACGGTAATTTTAACTTTTGCTAAATACTAGTTTTAGTTTTATCACATGAATGTAAATTACAGGAATCGGTAAGTAAAGGGATAACCGTTTAGTCTTTAAAATATGGGAAAAAATTGTAGAGGTAACACCTTTGACACTAATTGTTAATTAAAAAACAAGCTTTCGCATATGTCAAATATGCTTCTTCAATGTTGTGAAATGAAAATGACCTACACTACAGACAAGGTTCACACAAATATACACTAGGTAAAGAGGTCTGAGGCAACAGTGTAATAATTCATGAGTGTCAATTGTATCAGATTTAGATATCAATGCCTCCCAAGTATCAACTAAAACGCATGTCTAGATCTAAATACTCTTTGAGTCGTACGAAAATCAACTGGTCAAAACATTGTGCCGATTGATTTATATTCTAATTCTAATTTTTTGGAAAGTTGGCATGGAAATAGACGTCGGTTATGTCAAATCCGTTAATGATGGATCATGTTATGTATAATACTAATTACTAATGTTGTCTAAAAAGATATAATAAAAACATTTTTCAGTTTTGCAACAAAATGGCGACTATGCTCATGTCTCGCTACGATGTGCTCAAAGTGGATGGTCTCGACAGCGATGATGACAACAAGTCTCGTAAAGGCAACAAACAGAAGCAGCAGCAGAAGAAGGGTGGTGATAAGCAGAAACAACAAAAACCCGGAGGTGTGGCCGCGGCTGTAAAACAGAATCCAAAGTCTGCGACTCAAAAGCAGCAGAATAACAAGGAGAAACAGACAAGCAACCAGGAGAAGAAAGCAACGGAAATAAATGTAAGATTCAGGGAGGTTTCAAATTTATTGTGGTAGTCGAGCTTGGTTATGTCTTTGTAAATTGTGTTGGTAATTGGTAGCTGATACTTTGTAAGTCGACAAAAACAAGTTGGTACATTTAGGCATAAGGCCTTTCTTCTCATCATTATTCTGCATGCTAAACAAACTGCTGTGACTTTTCACAGGTAATAATATGACTAGTCGCTTATGGGTACCATTATTTTTATCTCCACCCAGGTGGTTATGGTTCTTGTTTCTATAGTAACTCAATACATAACGTAATGGCTGAGTATGGAATTTCAAAATTATCTTTGGAAATGGACCAATGAACAACAAAAATACGTGAGTGCTGTATTATTTTGCAAAATAGATGCATGTCTGTAATGTTTCACCTTGGGAACAGTACCCAGAGGAGACAAAGCCATTTACTCACAATACCTCAATCGATGTAGAGTTAAGACAATTTACAAATTTTGTTGTCGGAAATCTCGTACGTAGCGACCGACATTCTTGGGGAACTTCCTCTTCGAAGTATGTACCATCATGAATACCTGCATGTTACAGTCTGAACAGCACAACAAACCTAGGAATGCCAGTGGTGGCACGAAGAATGCGAAATCTAATCAGAAACGTGAGGAGGCGAGATGGGAAGAGTGGAAAAAAATTGATGATACAGTGAGTTGAATCGTGTTATTGGGTTTATAGTATACGCCTCTTGTGTGTGTGTTTGTGTGTGTGTGTGTGTGTATATACATCGAGCAGGCCATCTACCACTAGGCATCGGTTCCTGGGCATATACTATTGACCATATATGATATTGTACAAGTTTATACAAGTGTAAAACCACCACTAGGTATTGCAGTACTCCCCAAATTACACATAGCTTCATTAGTTTATGTTTTTAGCCAGTAACATTGTCAAGTGTCGTCGACATCGTCTTGTCATTATTGACAAAGGGATAATTGGGCACTGTTAATAAAGCTTTATTATCATTATTATTATTATTATAGGACCTATACCAGTGGTCATAAACCAGAGTGCATATACTATTGGGGATATAGCATTGGCGATAAATCACACCGGGCCCATACCACTGGCCATGTACCATACTGTACATACTGCTGGCCAGTGGTCAGATGGTCAAGTGAGGCAAATCCCAATCGGTATATGCACGCACTAGACATACAAAATTTAAATTTGACATGAAATGCAGTTGACAATGGAAGATTGATATTTTTTAAATCTCTAACAACTACTGGAATATTGCGGTTAATGCCACAGAATTCTGTTAGCTGTGACGTGTGTGTGCGCAGGCTGTAGAAGAGACATTCGAGAAAGATTTGCACATGGCTTTGATCGCGAGTCGCCATGAATACGAGCGTATGAAACAGATCAGAGGCGCAGAGCCTCCCGAACAAGAGGTACTTGTGCGCGATCTGCTCATCATTCACAGACCCAGTCACCACTCCAGTTTTATATCTTGTATCTTCTGTACCGATACACAGACATACCCGCACGTCAATTACCAGGGTACCCGTGTGTCATTTGTACCCGCATGGCAATTACCCGGGTACCCGCATGTCAATTGTACCCGCATGGCAATTACCCGGGTACCCGCATGTCAATTGAACCCGCATTGCAATTACCCGGGTACCCGCATGTCAATTGAACCCGCATGGCAATTACCCAGGTACCCGCATATCCATTGTACCCGCATGGCAATTACTCAGTATTTAATGTATCCTAACACAATTTTCTGTATGTCACTCAATATTTAATGTATCCTAACACAATCTCTGTATGTCACTCAAAATTTAATGTATCCTAACACAATCTCTGTATGTCACTCAATATTTAATGTATCCTAACACAATCTCTGTATGTCACTCAATATTTAATGTATCCTAACACAATCTCTGTATGTCACTAGGAATTTAGCTTGTTCTAATACAATTCCTGAGTGCGCGACCCCTTACTTCGAGTAATTCATACGTACATTGTAATTGAACTGGATATAGAGTTCTTATACAATCATACGTATATAAAGGCAAAAGAAATCAATCTACGGTGCGTAAATTCGCGTTTTGGCCCTTGTAGGCACCCGTTGCCCAAGATAACACGGATGACCCAGCAAGTACAGGCAGCAAGAAAAAGAAGGCGCGTAAGGCGAAGGCTAAACCGACTGCAATGACCCTGCAGCAGTTCAATACACCCTCGGCAAAATCCAACGAGAAAAAGTCCGGTGTGTCCCACTGTATATATACACACAGGATGGTCCTTATATACTGAATTGTTTTTCTAGTTTGTGTCAAATTTCCTTAAATTTATTCAGCCTGAGATATTATTTTAGCCCTTAAAGCGCCATATTAATTTTTACTATAAAGTCCCCTATTGCCGGCATAATTTTACGATATTATACATATTTTATATATTTTTGTATTATCAATATATTTCGTAAACTATTAGAGATAGCACAATAAACCCTATATGTATTTTGATCAGA
>WURV02037234.1:0-22509 GCA_011762755.2 Epimenia babai | reverse complement strand
CGCCATCCCAAAATCAGACGGTTGTCGGGATACCGATTACTGGTAATAGCCAAAATAAAAATTTTTCGGTCAAATTTGGGTTAATCCCAATTTCCCGTACTCAAATCTATAGAAAATCGATTGGAAGTGTACTTTGGGCTAACTTCTACCTATAAATAATAAAAAAATTGATTTATTCTGGACCACCTATGAGTTAACTTAGTCCTATTGTCTCAAAATTCGGTCAACTTTCAGTGTTTTTGGCCTTCGATATATATATATATATATATGGTGAGTTTGGTTCTGGTTACTGCGTGTCTCCAGTAATTGTGTGCATCTGTTTACTGTGTGTGTCTGTTAGTGATATATTTGGTCCTATGTGGGATATATAACAAACATGAATTGTGCATCATGGGATATATAACAAACATTTAACTGCGTCATAATACACACACGAACATAGGTCATACAGAACGGAACTTTGACCTGCGTTTCAAACACCTGTCTAGGCTAGCTTTGTAACTAGAGTTAATTATTGTTTACTTTTGTTAAAGTAATCGTCATTTTGTTGAAGCTTTTATGTTACATCGGAGAGCAGTTGGCGTAGTGGTTAGATCGCTTGACTTTAGATCCAGGGGTCCGTGGTTCAAACCCCGCTCTAACCAATATACTAACTGTGGCGTTTTTCGGGCTGAAAGCGCCTTAAACTCCATTGCCCATGGGAGTCTGGGTAGCCCTTGCGTGTGGTTCTGTTAGGGATTTTTCCCGCTGACGTTTGCTGTGCTTCAGATATGTTCTATATATGATCTCTATGTCGCTTACCTCCCCGCTATGTCGTCATCTCATTGTATATAACCATTGACCTTGCATAGACTTAGCGGAGTGTGCGACATATGTAGGTTGTATGTAGACATCTGGAACCAGTGGCGTGAATGGAAAAAGGTCAATTGTCTGCCCAGACCCGGTGGGTTTTTCACATTAGGTGTTTTCCCCCACCCGTAATAAGGGAGGCTAATCAAATTGTCGTGTTAACCACATAGGCTAGCTTTGCAAAGGGTCATAAATGAAATTGGCCTACACAACGATTACTTCGGTAGTCAGCCTATAAATAAATAAATTAAAAAATATATACTATAATTGTTATTGGAAGTTTGGGATGTCATAAACACGTCAGTCATAAACACGTCAGTATCGATTCTGTAACAATTTTGTTCACCCCAGTTATGTAATCCAACACCATCGTGTTATATCCCACATTTTACACATCATGATTCAATATCTAGTCCCTCTGCATGTGTCATTAGGATTACTTTTTCGGCGTTTTTCCATTCTTCCTGGCTCTTTGCTGTGTCTCCTGTTTAAACAATGCCTTCCGTATAGCAACGCAGCCACACGAATGGTGTCAACCGCGCCGGGGTGATGGGCATGCTGGAAGCTGGTATGCATCAGCGTGATCTGACTGAAGAATCGAATGTGTCTCAAAATATAATTTCCACATCATGGACACGATATCACTGAATCAGCGAGTACACTTTCAGTGGTGGCCGTCCGAGGGTCAAAACTGCCGACCGGGACCGTAATGTCACCGTTTTATTCACTGATTAGTCTCGGGACTGTTTACACATTAGGCACTGAATGTACGAGTGTGAGACGTCCAAGTGTGGGGACGTCCAAGTGAGTGATATTCAGATGCAACAGTGATTGAATGTGACCGATATGGCGGAGGCTCCATACTTATTTGGGGCGGCGTTCCCATGTCGTCAATAATGGTTCCCTTCGTGGTGTTCAGTATCGAGACGAGATCATCGACCTTTTTGTGAGACTACTAGCCAATGAAATCGGTCCTGACTTGTTCTGCGCGAGGATAATTGCACGTCCTCACCGTGTGAATGTCGCGTGTGAAACGAGTACCTCAGGTACGAGTCCATCGAGCGAATAGAGTGGCCCTCCATATCGTCTGACCCCACATTCCATAGAACGTGGATTGTACATGCCCAGTCTGCCATAGATTGCTGTATCAGCCAGAAAAAACCCCACGACATCCCGACTGCAGCTAAAGGCCCTGATAGAGGCTTGGGACCAGATCCCAACTGCACTCCCAGTACCTCGTGAGTGTTTCGTATTTATCAATATGACACAATAATGCATTTAGGTTCATATATTATTATTTTTATCAATGGTATGGGGGATCCCTAATTAATTCTTAGTAGAATATGAGAGAAATACGTTAAAATCTAGTCTTTTGTGAGGTTTTTACCCGCGACCTCCGAATGACCGCATTGATGTTACAGACTGATTACTTGGAGACTGTTCTGCGGGGCCCCGACAAGTGACTATACTAGACTTTCTATGCAATCCCGTGTTGTTATTCAGAAACCACTATTGCGAATTGCTCTGCCGTACACAATATACCCTAAGGACCTTTTTTCGAATTCCTTCTTCCGTGGATGAAATGCTTTATGACAATGATTGATATACATGCACGTTAATTGGATTTAGTATGGTCGCTGAAAGCCCGTATCAGTCATTTATCATATATGTATTGTAATAAAGTGCCAGTTTTTGTAACCTTGTACACGTTTTATTCCAACCATCTCTGAATGCGTGCGTCCGTGCATGCATGCGTGTAGGCTTGCGCGCATATCCTATAAGTATGTGCATGAATTATGTAAATATATACAGTGTTTATATAATATGTATATGGTATAGATTAGTATTTACTCAAAAATATTTATTTGACATCTGTAATTTTGCGCAATACCGGCGTATTCAATAAACAATGTTCGATATAAAACCATCTTAATTATCGAACGGTACCGAGAGGCGAGCAGCTTCTGCTTACGTCACGTTTTGTTTTCTCGCATTACATAACCTGTTTTTACGTGGAAAAAATGCAGCCCTCGGGAATGGTCTTCGTTCGTGCTCGTATATCAAGTAGGACATCACACACGTAAGTTACATTGGCGTCTCGAGGGACAGGCGCCAACGAAATGTTTGATGCGATTGACGGTTTCGGTCGAGCGCGGTTTTCATTCACATTGTCACGATCTAATCACTTGCGTTACGACACGAGTTATATGTTTACGTTTACCGACGATTTGTTTTGTAAACATCGGGTTTTGTTTCAATGCTAGGGAAAATAGATGATTCCCCTAATTTAGCGGTTCGCGCTTCAACTAAATCTTTCGTAATAGCCTAAAATCACTCGTACCCAGAAAGATCAATGCAACCGTAAACTTACATTACCTACTGAATCTTTTTTCTGTTAATTATCTGTGGTAAGACTAACGGTGGATATCGTGCGATCACGTCGCAATTAATATCAAGTTGCACTCTGAGTGAATACCACGAAAGATTGCGAAGCGTGTCATGTTTTTACCCAAACGTCAGCATGACAAGCTCGAAAATTGAGTGCTTTACTACAACTTAAATTTGATTATAATAGGAAATGAACGGTTCTGTGAATGTTTTCTGTTCCCAGTTGACGATAACATCATAAAAAACTAAATTGATGCGGCAGACGTGTGAATTCTAGGCAGAACAGTTTCAGGAACAGATTTTATGACGAATAGCTAACAATATATTAACGAATTACAACGGGGAACAATAATCTATACATAGCTACTTACAGTCTTTGTGTTTCTAATAATTACGATTCTGTTCATCATCATCGTTAGCGTCGTCATCGTCATCTTGTAATACAAATGGATTGCCGGTTATGAAATCAGAAGTTTTGTACGTAAATACCCATTACTTCTGAATGTTTTTAAAATGACGGTATTCACAATACGTTGCTCTCCTCTGTACAGTACAATTCAAGCAATTATAAATGACGATCGGAGCTTTCAGGGATAATTGGTCCCTACTTTTTTTTAGTTCAAGGGTGTAAAAATAACTTTCGAAATCGAGAAAAAATATAATATCTATTAATATCGTTTTATGAATATAATTTTGTAAGCAGAAAGCACAGAAAAAACCTTGCCGCTCGTGGAATCCGAACTCACGACCTCCATAGTGGCTTTCCCCTACCTTTTATCAATCTATATTGCAAAAGATGGACACTATTATATAATATACACCGTTAATAGGCACGGAGGACGTAAGAATAAAAATAATAGTTAGGATGTGTGGAGGGTAGGAGATCACTTGAATTTTGTTCGAAGCTGGCTTCGGCGTGGAAATATAATAATACTTCCATGTTCCAACCCACAGGACGATGACGGTAACAACACTTTTAATAGTCGTTATTATGTGCAGTGTATTCGTAAGCTAAAAGAACACCAATCTTTGGGTATTTGTTGGAATATTAAGGGGACCTAATCAAGCTAATCACACTGCGGTTTCTGAAACGGCGTCGAGTTCCAGAGGTGACGAATGCGCTTTTAGAGATTCAGGTAAGTTATATACGGTTGAAATGACGTTTTCTGCCTACATTACAATCCATTTTCTATTGCGTTACCAAATAGGATCAATGTGTTATTCGCTTTTTTTGTGTTCATGTCCTTTCTACAATTTACACATACTGAAACTTAACGTTACACTGCTGCAGGAGACAATTCACCCCACAGAGACTGCATATCGTTCTATTAGACAATTCGGCGGGGTGAACTAGTGCGATTCGCCCGTAGATATTGTAACGCTATCTCTAACTCTCACCCTATTCCTAACCCTCATCGCACGAGTTCACTGCGATAGTGTTCTCAATTCGATAAACTCAAGAATGGGCCATAGAAGGAGACGATTCGGACCCGGGAAGTGGCGGGGGAGGGTGATCCATGATTTGCCCCATTTAATGATATCATATAACTGTAAGGGTCGAATGAAATTTTATGACATCCCTTCTGTTTCCCTCTCTTGCAAAGTGCGATAATACTCACAGCGCGAGGTATGCACTGTACAGATTAGAATCAGAAAATCCTATGCTTTCTCGTGTGCTCTTATCTTGCAAACTTCTGATCCTGTATGTGATGCCAAAAAGTAACGGTCCCTTTTCGTTAGATATGCGTGTTATTTCATATTATATTTCCCTTTTCCGTTACTATAATATTTCCCGCATAGCATTGTTAAATTCTGTTACGCTCTGATACACTGCCGAAATTGACACGAACGAGGCGCTTTAATCTTTTTGTTCCACCTATTATGTTGCTGATTTCCAAAATGCCATGTTGAATTGTTACCAATTGTTACTAGCTAAAACAGCCCACCTACAATAGAGCTAAAAACAGTAACACCATTAAAACAGGCAAAACAGCCACATGATCTCTGTTGTCTTTTTGAGTCTGTCTTGAGGTTGTGCTTGTCTTATTTGTAAATTAAACCATAGTTAGCTAAATTGCACCTACTAGACCAACTCCACCTGCAGAGTTTCTTTTCAGGAATGCCACTGATATATCTGTTAATTTCACCCAGTATTTATACTCTAAGACCGCATGTTTTAGAAGCTCGCAAGTTCGACATCCATAGCCATTCAAAAATGCTAACCGAAAGAATTTGCGCCCAAAACCTCTACTTAAATCCTATTACTTAAACCCTAGATTATTACAACAATGTTATCGCTCATAAAGTGCCACAGTTTCCCAAGGCGTGATAATCATAGCTCGTGACTGCACGTACGTAATATTAATGCGCCGGCAATGCGCCAAAATATGAAAGTATAAAATGTGATTGAGATAAAATATGTGCAAGTTCAATAAAACAAATATTAGGATTACTTGCCAAGATTACCTGGGTAGCATCAGTAAGGTCCATTTTGATATGGGGGAGTGGATAATTAATAATTGTATCGAAAAATCCCAACTATCGAATGATTTATTCACGGTGTTTACAGACACACTGAGAAATGCTTGTTATAAATTTACAATTGCACACATATAACCCAAACTTTGATGGATGTTGTTTTGAGGATATTGATAACTAAACTTACCATAATTATTTTCACGTGAATATCGGTAAGTCGGTATGTACTAGGTAGATCAATCATCACTTGAAAACAGAAAATTTTAATTGAAATGATGTGGTATATCTCCTTCTATCAGGAGACCATTTACCTCAGATGATTTGACCCAACGTATAATAATTTGATAAGCGTCTTATTTTTCACTAAAACACTAACCGAATCAATAGTGTAGTATGTTTAAAGAATTTAATGCACAAACTGATATAATACATTGATACAATAACTGATATATGATACACGGTCAAATATCGCTAATACGTCTAGTATGAAAATTTCTATAGCTATATAATAACTTGATAATTGTGTGCATAATGTGGTGTCATGTCTGTAACACTTAAAATTGCTAATTGCTTTATTTCGCCGTTTTATAAATTATAATCACCGAAAGCCATTCACATGTAAGCAATATTTAAGCATTGTAGATAAATCACGCCACAATCGACTATTTTATTGCCTAAAATGAGAATAAGAAAACAACTTAGAAAGAAATTAAAGTGACAGTCACTTGAGTCAGTCACTCAATTTGATTATTTAAGTTGAATTTCAGCTAGATGTCGGTAGAAAATGTGCGTGGTTGCTTACAGCGGGACATTCGGGAAGGCGAAAACATGCCGTCGTCTGCGGCGCCGTATCAGTGCGGAGATGACGATTCCTTTCTGTTCACATCTGAATCGGTGTTTGAGGGACATCCAGGTACCACGTAGCATAGTCACCATGGTAACTGATATAAATAGAATCCGCTCAGTTCGTGGTAGATGTGGTATATTTCAGGCTGCTCGAATTTGGGGTACTTTTATTCCTTTCTCACTCTGCCGCATTTTGTTCAGACCTCTGCATAAATGTATAGTCGTCTCTTTGCGTCTTAATGTTTATTTCTGGCGTTGCAGACAAAATGTGTGACATGGTCAGTGATGCAGTGTTGGACGCTCATTTAAAACAGGATCCATATGCCAAAGTTGCCTGCGGTCAGTCGTTTACCATATGCTTGTTGTTTATACATATATTACAATTCATTCTGGACTCACTTCTCAGTGTCGATTATAAGAATATAGAGAATTATTAAGGTAATGAATGTATGATGCTTACCGTACTGTAGTATTGGTAGCAATTTTGTAGTGTACTCGACTGTTATTAGCGATTGACTTTTACTATTGTCAGAAGCCGTATCCAAGACTGGTATGATGATGTTGTGTGGGGAGATATCGTCCAATGCCACTGTCAACTACAGCGATGTAGTACGGGAGACACTCAAATACATCGGCTATGACTCCAGCGCCAAAGGTAACTATCGCGACCTTCACCTATCCTGTGTTTTCGGTGTTCTTTTTATTATATTTGCATTCATGATCCAACTGAGCACTGCTCTGGTTTTGCCTATCAATTTATGAAATTAAATGGAGTGAAATTATACTGATTTATAGTGCCCTTTTAACACAAAGACACATTACAAATTTATGGTTACTATGATAACTAGAAATACAAGGAATACAGTTTAAAATCGAACTGGGTGATAAATGAGTCAAAAATAAATGAGACATATAAAGTAAAATCATGAATAAAGAAAATATAACTAAAACTATAGCTGCACAGATCGGATAGTTGCGCAGTGTCAGACATAAAATTACGCTGTGAAACTATGTTAAATATACCACAAAGAATACAACCTATAAGAAAATTACGCAGTATTGCATTATAAAATATACCCAGGAAACCCATAAACCAGGATACACAAAAACCAGGATACACATAAACCAGGATAGGCAAACCAGGATACACGAACCAGGATTCACATAAACAAGTATAGGCATAAAACAGGATACGCATAAACCAGGATACATGTAAACCAATGTACGCATAAAGCAGGATACATGTAAACCAATGTACGCATAAAGCAGGATACATATAAACCAGGATACACATAAACCAGTATACGCCTGAACCAGGATACACATAAACTGAGAAGGACATAAACCAGGATACGCATAAACCAGGATACGCATAAATCAGGATACGCATAAACCGGGATACACATAAATGAGTATACATAAAAACTAGGAAAGTGAGCTATTTCGTCAGATCACTTCGCAGCATGGCATCTAGATTGTGAAGGCTTCAAATGTACATCAAATCACCTGTTTGTAGGAATTTGAAATTTTTACTTACATTTCGTATTCCAGTTTGTTATATCGCGCGTGTTAAACACGGTTATGTTCCTCATTCTTGGACTTTAGCCATAGATTTTTTGTTCTGACACTATAAATCTCATTATTATTGCTTCCTGGTCCTTTCATTGTTAGATATACTACAGCCTAAAATGATCGTCTATGAAGGCGCAAGGGAGATAATAACACATTCTTATTATCAGTACATTTTAGCAATGGTTATGACACACAACTGAATGACCTGAATGACCATTTTATTACAGTAAGTTTACCCCTTAAGCCTCTCATTCTACCCTACAATATCCATTATCTATAAAATTATTTAAAATTTTAATCGATGTATTTTTATACATGCAGTATGGCCGTTCTTGCTGCTTCTTGGGAACTTCAGGTTGTCAGTATAGTTAACCCCCACACATGGCTGCTACATGCAGGGGTAGCCATTAACAGACTTGCAGAGGCTAGGACCACATAGCCTCAGGGGTCCAAGTTTCTATGAGAAATACTATCAACAACTGGAAATGTTAACGGGCTCATACAACATTTGCCAAAACAAAGATCAATATTGTTCGGTGGAAAATTCAAAGGGCTTGAATGAATTTAAACCATTAGCGCCCTTACTGAGACCTCCTTAAAGATGTGTTACAACATAGTAGTAGGGCATAATCTTGGCGTCTGCCAGATGTTCTACCGCTACGAGTTGAGCACGACGATTTGTGCCTAAGCTAGCGTGGGATTTGGACTTTATTAGAAATCCATCGTTTGCAGGTATGGATTATCGCAGCTGCAACGTAATGGTGGCCGTGGAGGAGCAAGCGGATGATATTGCCCAGGGAGTCCACCAGGGTCGGTCGGATGACGAAATCGGAGCAGGAGATCAGGTCTTATATAACAAAGCATTGTGCTTTCACTTTTCCTATGTATGGTTAGACTAACGTAGCCAGTCGCATGTTTCTATTATATCTCATTATAATGATTTTCCGATGAGCCACTTCACACTGAACAAGAACAAATGACATGTGCGTTGTATGGTGGTTCCGGTGCTGACGGGTTCCGTCCACTCACCGTGTCTCTCGTAGTGGGTTCATGCCACTCATTAATGACCTATAAACTACTCTCCATTCAATCGTTCATTTTCCTTCAGTTAAGCTTGAAGACGTATCCATTTCGCCTCGTGTATTCATGTTTCATTTTGTTCTACAGTAACGTACAACGTGATATTGTGCACACAACTTAGTAACCCGATACTTGTAGTTATAAAAGTGTTTGACCTTATATTATAAATGAAATAATAAATCGTCCCTATAGCGCATATTTAGACCTTATCTTCTTTCAAATGCGTTCTACGTCAACTTATTATTAAAACAGTAAATACTGAATACATTAAATACTTAAACAGTAAATACTGAAACAGTAAATACTGAAACACTAACTACTGAAAGAAACAGAAAGTACTGAAACAGTAAATACGGAAAAACAGGAAATACTGAAACAGTTGATACAGAAGCAGTAAATACTGAAGCAGTAAATACTGAAACAGGAAATACTGAAACAGTTGATACAGAAGCAGTAAATACTGAAACAGGAAATACTGAAACAGTAAGTACTGGAAGAAACAAGAAGTACTGAAACAGTAAATACTGAAAAAAAACAGGAAATACTGAAATAGGAAATACTGAAACAGGAAATACTGAAACAGTATATACTGAAATATGAAATACTGAAACAGAAAATACTGAAGCAGTGCTAGAAGGCCTTAGAAACTAAAAATGTTTCAAGTTGTGATTTGAAAGCAGTCAGTGTAAGGGTGTAAGTGTCCGGTGGCAATCTATACCACAAGTAATCGGTGTAGTAAGAGAGTCTGGCTGAAATTCAGTATCTCACCTACCGTCTCACAGGAATTCACTTCCTTGAACAGCATTATTGACCTAGAAATAAGTGACTTCTGGGGGGTCAGCTCGATATTGTATGACACACTAACATAAAAAGATTGCATGGTCCTCTGGGTTACTGTCCCCTGGGGATACAGCCCAGTTTCCATCTAGGGTATGGCTCGTCTCAAGATATCTCAAGATCTATCTCATCCATGGTTACCTCAAATGTGTACAGGGAAAGACCCAACCAATGAAGTAAATGTGTCTTAGGTGTGACCTATGGTCACTTACCCTACTTCATATTACATGTGTGTCTGTCACATGCATTCCCTAGTCCAACATCCAAATTCATAATATTGAAAGTCCTCTGGCAGAAGACTACATGCAAAGTACTTAAATACCCGCATATATTGCTCTATAATAATGAATGGCTCATTATGTGGACTGAATGTCTGACTGACAGAATAGTATAAAAACACTTTTGGGAAATAATCTGGCTAGTTGCATACTTTAACAATGCTGACCAGTGACAAGTCTTACGTGAGATACGTCCTTTATGGGATAAGTTTTTTTTATCTGTCCCAGATGCTTGACCTCACCTGATAATTTTTGAGTGCAAAAACCATATATCGGATGCATGACTACCGTACTACTGGTAAGCTTCTAATAGTCTCGCTCATGCGGTGCCTTTATCATTTTAGTCAGATTTAGGTTTATTAAGCAATTAGTGTCAAGATTATATGTACACATTTCATAGGTGTGTTTATAGTGTTATACATTAGTAATTCTGCCCTGATAAAAGTCACCGTTTGCTCTAGTTTTGAAAACGGTGTACAATTAAATAAGTCGGTTATGTCTTGTGTGGGTCACTCAGCTAGACACAAAACTGAGATAATCTGTGTAATCTTCCTACTGAACTACCTTCATGAGTGCATACTCAGTACTTAGAGTACTACAGTGTAAAAGTATACTACATTAGGTGCAATTGTACTTCTATACGCCATGAATTTGGCTAGACCCAGTGATGGCGGGAGAACGAGGGTCTACTGTATTTGAGCGAGTCTATATAGCTCAGGTGGTGATCTTTATAGTCAGCCCATTTATGCAAGCGTTCATATTGTAAATGGTCAACCCATGCATACAAAGGTACATATGGTAAATGGTCGGCCCATTTATACAAGCATTCATATTGTAAATGGTCAGCCTATTTATAGAAATGCATATATTATAAATAATCAGCCCATTTATACAAACGTACATTTTCTAAATGGTCAGGCTATTTATACAAATGTACATATTATAAATAATCAGCCCATTTATATAAATGTACTTTTTCTGAATGGTCAGCCTATTTATACAAATGCACATATTTTAAATGGATAGCCCATTTATACAAACGTACATATTGTAAATGGTCAGCCCATTTATACAAACGTACATATTGTGAATGGTCAACTCATTTATACAAACGTACATATTGTAAATAGTCAGCCCATTTATATAAACATACATATTGTGAATGGTCAGCCCATTTATAAAAACGTACATAATGTAGAAATATTCTCCCCATCCCATCCATCTCTCACTATTATTACGACTTATCTTAATTCTCCATACATCATGTTACCGTAAGTATGTCAGTAGATGCCTGTTGACCTCTGTCCTGTTTGTAATACCTGATAATATATGTAAGATAAAGAGGTGAATTAACATTAGTAGATATTGCTGTCACGTACAATGAAAGTATTTAGACAAACATGCCATAGCAACGAGCCATCCTTTATCGTTCCTGTCAGATAATATTTGAAATTGTAGATATAAGTAAATAGATTTGTAAGGGAATTTGTATCATTTTATTAACTCTGGTTGTTCGGGATCTAGATATGGATAATAGATATTCACACTAAGCAATATGGAGGTGTATAATCTGTTGTAAGCCGAGTTTTAGATTTGAGGGACGTCTGTAGACTGCTGATTGCAGGGTTGCTTTTAACACCAAGGAGATGGGTCAAATTTGGCTTCTAGCCAGCAGTCTCCCCCAACTGGTAAACAGCCGTAGCTTACGAATATCATCGAGTATAATTAGATTGCATAATGACGAATATTGCCCGCATTAAGAGTAATTATATTCCACTTGGCGATGTTTACCGCAATGACTTACCTGCAATTAACGTTACTTCCATGACCATCGTTAGTGCGTCTCGTGTCAACAGGGTATCATGTTCGGTTATGCAACCGACGAGACCGACGAGTGTATGCCTCTCACGTGCGTCCTGTCGCATGCCATAGGACAAAAATTGAGCGCACTTCGGCGAGACGGGACTCTGCCCTGGTTGTACCCCGACGGCAAGTCTCAGGTCATTGCACTCACTGTGGCATTTGTTTTATGAATCGTGCGCTGAAAAATTTTGTGGGGTAATTCGGGTAGTTAGGTAGAAGACTGAGGAAGGCTATCGGACAATACCAGCTCTTGCATACAGATTATATTACCTATGCTACGCTGTATCATCATGTTGTTGCCACTGATTATACGATGTTGGGTAATGATCGACGGCACGTGCATGAACTAATTAGTATATGAGGTTTAAGGACAGGTGATGCTTGTGTACGTATACAGTGACTTATCATAGTGTACAGCGCCAGGTTGGTGATTGAGTACAGGAGCAATAACTCCATAGAGTTGAGTGATGGCTAGTGATTGAGTATAGGTGCAAGAACTCCATGATTGTTTAGTGATGGGTGGTGATTGAGTACTTGTGCAATAACTCCATGATGTTAATGATGGGTGGTGATTAAGTACAGCTGCAATAACTCCTTGATGTTTGGTGACAGGTGACGATTGAGTACAGGTACGATAACGGCGCTGTGATACCACAGAGAGTCCACACGGTCGTCGTATCCACTCAGCATAGCGCCGACGTGTCATTAGACATGGTAAGGTCAGAAGTGCTCGAGAAGGTCGTCAAGATCGTCATACCAGCTGGATTGCTGGATGAGAACACACTGTACTATATGAATCCGGCGGGAAGATTTATACAAGGTGGTGCAAAGGTGAGTCAAGATTGGTCAACTTTGATCAGTTTGATCAGGTAAACGTCATCGGAAAAGAGATATGGTACTTAGTTCTTGAAGGAATTTCGCTAGATGTCATGCACTGGCAGTGTTTGAGAGTAATCTTTCCTTTAGAAAAGCACTGCTTTTTTCCATATTGGAAATGAACTGGAAATAGTTATATGTTTCGGTCTTTTAATGGGTCTGATAATCAGGAGAGATTTGTCTCGGGAAGTGAGTTAGTGAAAACTTGGTACGTGTTGAATAAGACAGTCAGTATTGTAAGTGTGATTAAGATTTAGTACCACTATTTAAGTAGCACTGAAATCATGTCTTTGATTTGATTCAGATGCGTGTCGCATGATTTATATGTCATAGTTTCCTATTTTGAAAGATTTATTATATCCTCGGCACTTTGACGTCATTTGTAAATCAATCCAGTTCTGTGATACTTGAACTAAATTTGTTCAGTGTCGTCTACTGTAACATAAATTGACAGCGGTTATGGTGCGTTTGTTATAGGTAAAGTACAACATTTATAGACCGCAAGTCTTAGCCAGTCAGTCTCTTAAATGCTGTTTACAATGTTTATGGCAGCTATTCAGCGCAGATACAATACCTTCGACTTGGCATATCACGCTTGAAGAATCATATCAAGCGTCTACCTATTTTAGAGGGACGTGTGTACTTCAGCAATCGGGTATAAATGCCTAACTGAGGATCATCTCAGAAAAGCCGAACAGCGGACATGTTTAAAACCATTCAGTTACAGGTGTAGCGTGCTTGCAACACACTATTTCTTTCCTCTTGCTTGTTTAGTGGTTTATAAATACAGAAACTATCGAGCCATGCTATGAAGGGAACATTTCTTTGGACAGGGCGATGCCGGACTGACTGGCAGAAAAATCATTGTGGATACGTATGGTGGGTGGGGCGCGCATGGCGGGGGCGCATTCTCCGGTAAAGACTTCACCAAGGTCGACCGATCGGGGGCATACGCGGCACGTTGGGTCGCCAAGTCACTAGTCAAAGCCGGTCTTTGTCGTAGAGTGTTGGTGCAGGTATGTTGGGGCGGTTAGCACGTATGTAAGAATGTGTTTGAGGGTGGGGTTTGGGGTGTGTAGGGAGGTGGAGTTTACGGGGAATAGGTGTGTCTAAGGAAGTGGATTGTGGGGGGATGCCATGTGTAGGGAGGCAGGTTTTTTGTGGACAGTGGCGGCGTGTGTAGGGAGATGGAACATTATCTGGAAGTGGAATTGTGTGTACGCAGCAGTAGGGCCGTGAATAGGGCTGTGGATGAGTTTGGATGTAGGGCGATTGGGGTGTTACTGTACACCCACTCCAACCAAAAAAAACAATACCGTTTTTTCACATCCTTTTACTTTAAAACATACAGTAAAATCCTAGTTATTGAACCTACTATAACACCTAACACCACGCAATGGCACCTCTTGACTTGACTGATGTATATTTTGTGATCAACCAATTGATTATTTTCATGGGATTCCATTTTCACGGGTCATCAACGAAAGAGCTTCAAATCTCCTAATATAAAATAAATTATTCCATATCACTTTCTCGATGTTTAGTAATCGCCAAATGTCAAAAGATGCCATTTTTTAATTTTATTTGTTTATAGGCTGATTACCGAAGTAATCGTTGTGTAGGCCAATTTCATTCATGGCCCTTTATAAAGCTAGCCTATTTGGTTAACACACGACAATTTGATTAGCCTAACTATATAAGGGGTGGGAGAAAACACCTAATGTGGAAAACCTACCGAGTCTGGGCAGACAATTGGCCTTTTCCATTCTCACCACTGGTTCCAAATGTCTACATATGAACTACATATGTCGCACACTCCGCGAAGTCTATGATAGGTCCATGTTTATTTACAATGAGATGACAACATAGCGGGGAGGTAAGCGTATGGTAGAGTTCATAAATAGGGCATCTGAAGTACAGAGAACGTCAGAGGGATAAAGCCCTAACAGAACCACGCTGCATGGACTACCCAGACCCAAGATGCCGATTTAAAATACACCGTTAATGTCACAACTAATACGGTAGGCCTACGTCACCGCGATGCCATTCTTCCAGCTGTCGTACGCCATAGCCATCGCTGAACCGCTCTCAATAAGCATCTACCACTACGGTTCATCGACCAGAAAAGACGCTGAGCTGCTCAAAATCGTACGGAACAACTTCGACCTACGACCCGGTGCTATCGCCAAAGAATTGGACCTGCGGCAGCCGATATATCATAAAACTGCGTGCTACGGCCACTTCGGACGGCCAGGATTCACGTGGGAGACGCCGAAGAAGTTGGTCTTCTAAATCGGGAAGTCGCCGATTACGGAGTTCTGTAGATCCAGAAAAATGTCATCCGCTGGCACGAGGAAATTGCCACCTGTTAGTCTAACGTCTGGGCAATTTTTTCCAGTTTGGTCGATGATCCAAGTAATTGAATACATGGAGTTTTCGCATTCATTGACTAATTTTACTGCCCCAAAAATAGCTATAAATTGTCCTTTAATTCATAATTACTGGTCAATAATGACAAAACGTATAATAATAATTCTGTAGAACACGTTATTTTTATTCCACAGCTCAAAAAACTTCTTGCGCCTGGATTCTCTATTAAGCACCTCCGTACCAAGGTTTCAAGGCATATTGGTGTTACACATTTCGCAACACCGAATCTTAGGGGTTCCACAAATGATAGAACTATCAATGTTGTGATGTTTAATCGTAAATAGCTGATGAAATATCGAAAATTGGTTACACATTATAGCGATATGGCTCGCTGTCTTAAAGGCGTAAGAAAATGTCAAGTGTACCGAGGAAATATATTGTGCTTCATCAGAGAGTAACTGACAGTACATTAAACTACATGGCGTACTCTATTTGATGTACCGTACATTATTTCCTTTTGGCATGTCTTAATGGTCTTGTGAACTTTGTTTGGTATTATCTCAGGGTATATGAGCGGATGAGTTTTAATTATCTCTGGTCAGTGTGATTATGGTATTGCTTCTTCCTTCTCACGTTGTGTTCCGCTAGCTCTCCGGATCGCCTCTACGGCGCTTACCTCTCCGCTATATCGTCATATAATTGTAAATAATAATAGGTGTCTCCCAGACTTAGGAAGGTACGACGTATGTAGGCTCTCTCTCGGCGTTTGGAACCGGTGGCGTGATGAGATGGAGGTCAACAGTGTGCCGAGACTCACGATGATGTTTCCCAATCATAATAAATAAACCACACCAGTTTGTCGTGTCAGCCACAGTGTACTTAGGCTCGCTTTATTAAGAACCCATGGTAGCAGCCTAGACCATCGCTTATTACAAAACTACTGATGTCGTCACGAACAATTAGCTGGTGAGAGCGCGCGTTGTTACCGTAAATTTACTGCATTCGGCGAGGTCGATGTAGCCATCTTGCAACTGGTTCTTGATCTGCAGCATTTTGTACTGTATTTTCACAAGCACTAACTTGTTGATATATTCGAGAGATCATTACCGAATGTTTATAAACTATAACTAATCCATTACTAACAATACAAGTAGATCATTTGTGAAGATATGAACGTGTTACTTTTAATCACCTTGAAGAATTGTGCTGTTAAATTTTGGACCGCCTTACTAATATCATTTCTGGTAGTTTGAAGGAGCAATATTAGCGACTATCAATGTATACATCAGACTTTGGGAATGCGTTCCTGTTTGTATGCATGTCACTATACGCACACCAAAAGACAGACATAATCCAGATTCCTAACCCTAAAACGGCACTGTACATTACTGTAGCTATTTCCAATCGCGTTCAGCCGAATGAGTGACATTTTTAGCAATTTTTGGGATACGTGAATCGTCGTAAAATATAATGGTATTTAATTTCAGTGGTGTTGTTGATAATGATTTCAAATCGTGATTGATAAATTAATAATTTTGATGATTCTTGAAATATTTCGTTAAGTTTGTCTTCGAACGAATGTAGCCGTTGGAGTTATCTCCCATGGCTCAAAGAAACGTTAGATAACTCACGTGTAGCTCCTATAGATTTACATCGTGTTGCAACAGAACTTAAATAAGAGGCTAAGATTTGGCATGAGCATATCACTATTGTAATTTGATGTTTTGTTAATTTAAACTATATGATTTCGAATCGATTAAAGTTAAGATCTATGATTTTTCCAGACTTGTCGACTTTCTATAAATTATTACTAACGCCTGTACTACTGCTTTTATATTTCACACTAAGCTGTATCGAGGTAAGATTTTTGGGTTTTCCATCACGGTTGTGCGTAGTTCATTATGTTGATATGTGTATCGGCTGAAAATAAGATCTCAAAACTCGCAGCTGACGTGTGATCGCTTCTCTGACGTGACCTGGACATCGGGTAGTTGCTCGCGTTCTCGCGTGAGCTCTGTTGTCCTCCCCAGTGCCACACACACAAGCTAGAACATAGTATAATGCTTAAATTTTGCTGAAAATGTGTTATTAAAAATTTATGATTCAAGGTGACTTCACTTCAACATGCACAAGAAGCCAGCCACGATACACACCGACATCCGTATTTATAGAGGACTGCTGCGGAGAAAAAATTTCGTGGCTTATTAAATATTTCATTTGAACTAAACTACATTTCTAAATGCATTAATCATTCCTCATGGAATAATTTCGTGCAATCCGCCTTGAAATACGCCTTGCCGCATATATTGCGAACAACTATTCAAAAGAAATGGCGCTAGATGGCCGGTAGACAACTGGATGTTCTGAATTGGTCATATCACTGACTAACTACAACGTTGATCCTTTTATCGATACACAATATTTACTGTTAAAAAGTTTTTTATCGTAAAAACCATTAGTGGACTCGTTAATTATTGCACACAGATTAGGATGTGTCACAACACATACCACCGGATACGGGATTCCTGCTAAACTACATCCATAATAACGTCTATCGTCTAAACACTACTGAATATACTACTCTAATTATGTTAAAATAATTACTCACGCCCCATATTAGGCCTATACGTGAATCCAAAGGGACCCACTAGCCAAA
Organism: Epimenia babai; assembly: GCA_011762755.2. Taxonomy (NCBI): domain Eukaryota; kingdom Metazoa; phylum Mollusca; class Solenogastres; order Cavibelonia; family Epimeniidae; genus Epimenia; species Epimenia babai. Next base: position 4,416 of record WURV02037234.1, on the reverse strand, counting down.
GTTGGCCAGGTTCTTTCAAAAACGTAATTGAATAACTCTCTGCAAACGCGGCGCTCGTGTCTAATCGACGTTACAAACGTCACAAATGCGGTTATCTTGGGTTAGAAGTTTAACACGACGATTAATTCATGCGATAGGAATTGATAAATTACGAAAATTCCCTAATATAAAATCACTACTCATGACGTGTGCGTGTGAGTAGTCGTTACTGTGTCTGACCCACTATTTTCGGTTATTTAACGTAGTTTGCCCCTTGGTACAAAGGTGTCACTTGGATAATAATGAATAAAGTCATAGTTATAGTTGTTGAATATTATGTTTCTTGAAAGATTGTAGCACGAATCTCAATATTATTGTGGTCATCATCATTATTTTTATTAAATTTCTTGTATTACTGTCGTTATAACCCACCTTTATAATGTCGGGTAGCGCTTAAATAGGTATAATTAATAACGTAAATATTTACATTTGACCGTAATCTGTTAGCTACCAGCTACCACATTTGTTTCTATCTGGCATTACCTGCCATTCGTAAATAATATTTTCCCCCGTGCTGCGTAAATGTTCGTGGGATTAGCGTAACATGTTGATGTTATCGTATCGTCAAAACAAATAATTCTAGTTGACGTGTTGTGTTTTTGTTAGAATAGGACTGTAATATTTTCATATTAAGTTCTTTATAAACCTTTGCCTAACAGTTTTTTTTTCTATAAAGCAGATTTGAGTAGGGAATGCGCTTGAATGAAAATGCATTTAAATGATACCATAACGATACGTATATGCTGATAAAATAACTGTCTTGATACACAGATCGAAAGGCCAACACAAACTGGTTTAAACTGTTTGGTATTTGTCTTTTATTTGATTTAGTAGAGTAGGCTGTGTTATATACATAAAATGGTATTTTGTATAGATCTATATAAAGAGTGGTGTCAATAAAGTAATTTGAATATTGGATTTTAAGAAATTTTACTACGATGAAGCATAATAATTACGGAGAACGTGTAATGTTACATTAACTCGAACGTAACTTGGAGAAGGATTAATGTTTGATTATAACGTTCTTCACGTGTGAGTGTTTATTCTCTCATTGCTCTATTTTCGTCTATTTGTCAAACCTTTCTTAGGTTAGTATATTGGTTATGTACACTACTTGACGTAAAAGATGTTGATCTATTTTTGGAGTGTTTTCAATATTAACGTGATGTTAATTGGGGGAGCCAATGTGGTTCTTGGAGCAGCTGGAATGAAATGCGCAGAAAAAACCTGTAGCACTGATGGGATTCGAACCCACGAACTCCAGATAACCGGTGTGGTGCTCCTTCAACTGAGCTACAGGGGCAAGCTTTATCCTACGCATTTAGATAGTTATCTATCTGCGTTTTACCTAGATGTTACCATTCAGGTAATATCTGTGTATTTTATTCCAGCTATTTTTGGAGCACAAGCTCACAGACTTATACGGATTTAGAGAATCAGATTCGGTATTTGACCACATGGAAATGACACTAGCAACTTATGAATGTTTGACCCATGACATCTCATGACTGTGCTTCATGATCTTCTATCATTATAGTACACTAGAGTCTCTGCTTCGTACGTATGTTGAATGTTTATTTATTACGCCATCACTATCGCAAATCTGTACACCGTATTTTATTTCAGTATGGGTTTATCTTTCTTTATCAGGCTTTATCTCTAATATTTACAATATCTTATGGCATTATTATACACTATTGCTGTCAGACACAGTCAAGCTACATACAGTAGGTGTGTCAATGACATCTTAAAGATTTTAAATTCATTTCTTCAAAAATTATATAGTAGTACGTTGTCTGTATATACTTTCTTTTGTTATATACGATCAAACAAATCTACCATTATATTATTCCATTTCCAGATTTTGCATCAAAATGTAAGTTATAACATTAACAACTCAAATAGTCCAGTATATCTACTAAGTTAATTTTGCAATGTATAAACTATATTTCAAGATCGCTTTGTTACTTTACTATTACTAAGAAACCGTCCGAAAGTCACGAACGTTATCTTAAAATTATGTTATTAAGGAACAGACGAAAAACGAGCACAAATGTGCCGAGCAAACTCGAGTAACAACTTGTCCAAAATTTTACGCGTCGACGGTAGAGGACACTTGCCTGTAACGGTCTCCATCTCCATGGACTAGTTGCGACCAGAAAATATATACGTATAGCCTACCTAATGTCACTAACGGACTAAAGTAGGCAGGATGTGAGACGTCGTCCAGGTGAAAGGTTCATAGATCCATATCTTCAGAAGAGAGTTAAGCGTACGCACGGAGTACGAGATTTGGTGAATATTGATGGAACAATGAATGCATCCAAATATGAAAAGATCATCGTGCAGCATGTTATACCATCAGGAAATCGGCTAATTGGTGACAATTTCACATTCTTGTGAGACAATGACCCTAAGCATTCTGCAAACACACTAAAACATACCAAAAAAAAACTACTAAGGCCACACTGTCCGTGCTGGTATCGCCCCTCAGTTCTGGACCTAAACATAATCCAGGCTGTTAGGGACTACATGGATGGGGGGGGGGAAAGCGACAACTAATGTATACTGCACCATTGTGGGAAGTCCTACAGGACATTTGGAGAAACATGCCAAGCCAATATCTTCAAAAAACCATATGCTCGCGTTCCGCACAGATTCGCCTCTGTTTCGAAGGCTAAGAGTGTTCATACCAAATACTACGATTTTTTACTGATTTCGTAAGACTTTTTACAAAGTACTGTATGCGTGTCAGTTAATATTTAATAAAATGTGAAATATGTATATGTAACTTAAAATATTATGCGATATAATTGAAAAATTGTCAATGTTTTATCTTAGTTGATTAGTGAGTAGGCATACGCCAATGCGAGCTCGTGTAGAATATCGGATGCCGGTCGACTAGTTATGAATTTTAGTAATACGTACTGCCCAGTTTGCTTTGTAATGTAATTTGTGTTCTGGATAATTTATTTTATTTACCAGATCTAATGTAGGCCAATTGTATCATGATGTGGTATTCTTAGAATGATTACTATCCTAAATCTAAAATCTGATAAATTTATATAGTCACTCATTAGTATATATCTATAAAACTGTCATACTGGTTCTTTCCCCTGTTTTTTTAACCAATAGGAATGCTTGTGACGTACGGTGCCATATAAAAATGTTGACCTGACGTCGCTTCAGCCTCTTTTCCCACACGGCTGTAGACGGAGCGCTTCAATATGTCGCTTGTGAATGGACAATTGGTGAATGGCGATATTATTCGACCCAGGAAAGGCACATTTCTCTTCACATCAGAGTCAGTTGGAGAAGGACATCCAGGTAAAACCATAAAAAATATTTTTCGTTATTTATAATGTTTTACAGTTTACCTGTCAACTTTTAGACTAGAATTTAATAAAATATAATAAAGTTCAGATGATAAATACACAGAAAAAGCACGCCTCAGGACTTACTTGAGCACCAGGCCGTAATCTGAAGGTCGTGCGTTCGGGCTGCATAAACAAATTTTTTGGAGATCAGGTAATAATAATAATCATGGAATACTATTAACTAAATGCCCAGACTACGAAGATCGCAATTAAATGAAATTCATGTTATTAATGCGTGCTTATAAAAGGGAAAAAAGGGCTACTCTCAAATAAAATGTCAGTCGCACGTACAATATTGCCTTGTTGCATCCTGAGGATATTTTTATAATAAACCATTACACAACGAATCTTTCTCAATATTCAAGCATGAAAATCTTGCTCATTTCCAATTGTGGAAAGAAAGGGGAAAATTCTTGTTCTGTGCTTGTAATGTTCGTACTCGCCACCTCTGACATGAAAGGCAGAACCTAACCACTGCGCCACTTACGCCTTATCATCACCCTAGCTTACAAACTCACTTTGCATGACCAAAAACTCTAAATAGCCAAAGCCTGTAATGTACTAGTTATTCTCTTCATGATCATGAGCTTAAGTTATCTACAATTATCTAAATGTATATTTATGCAGAGGATTCTTAGATTATAACAGAAAAGTGGTAACACCTTTATGGCTCACAACAGAAAGTGTATATCGCAAGCTGTCAAAAGTCAAAACATTCTTTATTAGGTGGATAATCACTCTAGTGTTTATTTTAAATGATTCACATGGCTACCATTATCAATAACAGAAAATATAAAAGAAATATCGACAATGAAAAATCTGATCTAAAATGATCTCATAGTAAAAGTAAAAGGCTGATGCAATGAGAAGTACAATATCTAAGAGGGTGATTAAGGATAGCTGTGAATTAAGATAAGATAATGTTCTCACAAATATATATACAGTGCACATTCATTTATAACACAGAATTAGCAATAAATCAGTGAAACATCAACATTGT
>WURV02037123.1:3455-22519 GCA_011762755.2 Epimenia babai | reverse complement strand
GGGTAGAGTGGGGCGGTGCAGCGTGCAGATCACTCGCGGCTATCGTTCAACTAGTGGAGCGTAATAATAGAGGGGTAACTAGAGCGGCTTAACACCGGGGAAAAGAGTTACGTACCCTCAGTGCCGGTTTGCAATGAAGGTTTACATACTAGGAAAAGACGGTGTATAAGCCGAAATGTGTTAGCCTCCACCAGTTCGTTCATACCTATATATATATGATAGCGCAATATATCAAGTATATCGTTTTTATCATGTAGAGAGTGAGACCCGGGCTAGAAATTTCTCTCAGAAGGTAGTTGTAACATACTGGATTTAACCGGTTAGGAATATTCTCGCCGCAAACGGGGAATCCCGTTGATTGTTCGCGAACGTGTCAATCACGACGCGCCACGCCCACATTAACATTGATTGGCTCGATGTTGTTTATCCTTACTATTGCATCATGTCGAATATTCTATTTGTTCAATTAAGTCTGCCCCGTAGCTTATAAAAAGCCGGTGTCTCAAATTACTATGTTCCTATTAATTGTACAAGTTGTAAACGAAACATCGTGATCTAGACGATAGAATAAGACTGTACTGATTAGGTTCCACTTACGCGTAACCGTTTAATACCTGTTAGTGTTAAAGTGTTATTAATAAGCTGGAACAAAACACTTAGTAAATAGTAATTTAATTCAACCAAAAAAATTAAAAACATAACAGCAGTCTTATAACAAAAAGAGAACTAATATCAATTTATGTAAATTAGTGTTATAAAGGAAATGTATACAATAAACGAAAACTCAGATAAAATATACTTTGGAATATTTTTGTTGCAATCGCTCATTAGCGTAACAACTTGAAGCGTGTGGGAATTTGTTTGATCCTAACTGCCATAAAGTAGATATTTAGTGGTGTCTGATTATGTTTGCATTGTGCTGTGTTGTAGAATATCAAATTTTATGCTAGGTGACAAAATTATGGTGTCGTAAAAAGTCTTATATCAACTTATATATAGTCTGATATATTCACTTATCACCAAGTCCTAAGCCATGTATGGGAAAATAAGATATGAATCGGGGAAAATGAGACACAATTTTTCCTTTGAATAAAATGAGACACACTGGCATGAATATTTACATATCACGGGAAGAATGACACGTGAATTCCAGCCCTTGGTTCTACGTGTTAGGAGATAGGTAGCGGGGGAACAAGCCACATAACACCCCCCCCCCTCCCAACCGGCATTTTAAATAATATTTAGCCCTTCACTACACAAATATGGTCTGTTTGGTAGAAGATGTTAGTCTAAGTATTATCGCATGAGACATGATGTAGCGTAACTGTAACTGTGTGAATATGATAATTATAATACATAGCTTAGTCTGCGAAATGTCACGGCGATATGTGTGAATATGATAATTATAATACATAGCTTAGTCTGCGATATGTCACGGCGATATGTGTGAATATGATAATTATAATACATAGCTTAGTCTGCGATATGTCACGGCGATATGTCATGGCGACAGCAAACAAACTGCGCCAGCGTATATTAATGCAGCATCGGCCCAATGCTTCATACATTGGTATCTAACATAACGTTCGAACGTTATTTGTTGACATATTCGTGTTTACCCAGGTGCGAATGTTAGTAAATTTAAGATTGTCCCATCAATATTCGCATATTTCAAAAGCGACGCCTGTATCAACCCAACACTTACACACATTGATACATGGATACAGTTACATGTATATCCAATATGTATATCGAATGCATCCCCGTGTACATTGAGCTTACTTGGCTGTATTATAATTTTATCAATATGCATAAGCAAAAGAAAATGGCCAAATTCCTAGTCAAAACTACTGTAGATGGGTTTGATATGAACATGAAAACTATGTATGTATGTACGTACGTACATACATCGTCCATGATTAATCCCGTTGGTCTGAAATTGTGAAACCAAGGTTGCTGTTTAGATAAATGTTGTACTGAGATACGTGGCTGGGATTAATGCTATGTTACAGAAGTAATGCAGTTAACTTGAGATGATGTGATAAATCACTGAATCAACCTATATATATCGAGAAGAGGTATTATCATACAATTAGCTAATAGTGCTAATCACTATGTGATTTTTTGGCCAACTTGTATGATCAAACAAACAGTCGGCGCCAACAAATTCTCGCAACAAAAGCCCCAACATTGCAAGTACAATTGCGAGTTTGAAAGATCAAGCATGTTCTAAACTCTAAACTTGTCGCGAAGATTTGTTGGAAGCTTTTGATATAAGGATATTCTTGCTCGAATTCCATTTACCTCAGTTTGATTATCAGTTTTCTTGGTCACCCCCGCTCGCAAGCTATAGACCGTCTGACTGGTGCGAAGTATGACATAATATCGACAATTTGTTTGACAAGTTTGACAGTGTGAAGGCAAAATCAAACTACACTCACTTCAACAAGTTGGCCGAGTTGTTCAACAAATCGCTCACTGCAGATATCAACACTAAGACGCGATATCAACATACAAAATGCATATATACAATTATTTGTGATAGAATGATAAGACCACTGTTATCTACCTTCTTTTATGGATGCCTTTATGCCACCAGAATTTAGTAGAGCTCGTCGGCCAGTGCAGTCACTGTCCTTACTGTAAGCTTGTGCCAATGCATCTGCTATCAAATCACCTGTACAAAAACCGCATACCACACACATAAACATTAAAGATCCAACCATCAAATGGCAGTTGAACTGAATTCAACATCTTTCTGTAGAATGATTCTATGTCAAGAAAATTCACATGGTTTTAATATGTCATCTGTTTTAATAAGATCCAATAAAATCTATTATTGTCTGTACCCCGCATCAACGAAGTCCTTAGAGTGACTTTTTGTCCTAAGGTAACAAATAACATTTCTTGCAGATTTTAATTGCGTGGTGTGCAACCTTTCATGAGTAATTAACAAAGAATAAGATGAAGATGTATAAACCCCAACGGGACCAAGTCATTACTGTATGACAAAACATGCTACATTTTCACTTTTATCTGCCATGAGCAAATACTGGACATTTGAGAATCGTTTTTTTGACAGAAGATTTTTGTCAAGAACAGTTATCAATACAATCATGGTAATGTTACTGGAAAGACATATCCACATAATAAAATCAGCATGATTTAGGATACAAATACACCTAAGAATGCATCTAACAGCGACGGTGACCAACTAAAGCTCTCCTTCGTTGTACGCCACGAACAAGAAAGCTTAGATATCAAACAATTCGCAAATAAAGTCTTTATTTGGTGTAATAGTCTGACGAACAAGATACATGGCATATATTGGGAGAGGTCTTTGCCCAGCAGTGGGACATCGCAAACTGATGATGATGATGATGATGAAGGATGATGGTGGTGAATAGCCTAATAGAGGCGTAAAATCTGTTTAAACGAGTCTGACATACCCATGGCACACTCGCCCCCACGGCACGTGTCGCGTTCTCCATTCAAATCTACCAATGTTCTACCAACTACCTTTCTGTCTGTTTCATGTACCATTTTCGCCCAATCCTGTACAATTTTCTCCAGTTCGTTATCTGCCAATTGCCATTCAATATACACGTTGAAAACATTAAATTACTCCGTCTAATAATATTACCGAAGATTTATTATAATAAATTCGAAGATTCTGGGTTACCTTGCCCACAGAGTGTATCGACTGATCATCAATCATCGGTCAATGTTTATCGAGATCCCTTAACAGAAACCACAAAGTGGAGAATAGATCAGATCAGACTGTATAAAGTATAATCGATATACAAGAACTCATTAACGGTAACGACTCAAGTACCTTCTCCCGTTACAGCAAACAATTCTGCACTCGACATAATAAGTAAAGTTAAACTCGTGTGAATTGACATGAGGTATTCTTGCGATTTTTCACAACAGGAAGGAGCAAGATCTTCATACATGAATTATGAGAAAGATTCGTCCTGAAAGATTGTTTAATTACTTAATAATTACTTAATAGTGTGAAGGGACAATATTGTTAGTGTGACATTTACTACCATTAATAGAGTAACATTAAAATTATTTCTTACGTTTTTAGCACCTTTTTCTCTATTTTTACATTTTTTTGCTATAGATTTCTCGAAAAATAAATATTCGACAAAAAATTATTAGTATTTAGCAAACGAGATAGCTCAAGTGACCAACAAATCACAGTGAGGCGTTAGACATTTTCATTTTCTATATTTCAATTATTGTAAAGCGCATGTGAGACGAGTTTACTTCTGACTATGCGCTATAGATATACTCAATTACATTACATAGACACTATTAATCCGGAGCTATACGTATGGTGTATTCTTGAGAAAGGAACCACTTCATCCAAAGTTCTAGAGTGCATAGCTTTAAGTGGTACTGAAAAGTGTTCTGTAAGTAGTACTAAAACGTATTCTGTAAGTAATAGTGAAAAATACTCATGACAAGTCTGGAAAAGACATACTTTGCGAGAGATTATTGTTACAAAGCTACGTTCTACCAATGAGTTCTTGAAAATCGACCATTGGCACTGTTTTAATTTTAGTGGAAGGTAAAGATCACACTGATAGAAACAAATCATCGTAAATAGCCATGTAACAGATAGATACATGGTTCTGTATCTTGTGAAACACTTTATCTTGGCACAGTGACGTCATGACGCCCAATTTATAGTTTTTATTAGAATATGTCTGTTCATGGCATTCTTATACACTCACTTATTGTAACTTATTTATTTCTATTCTTGTTGACAATTGTTGTAATTTTTGCAATGCAATTGCATAGTGTTTAGTCGATAAAACCTCACTGACCTTGCTGTACGGAGGAGTCGAGCAGGATAGGGTTACCGCTTATAGCTGTGATTTTACCATTATTATTCCATGTGGTCTTGAGGTAGCCAAGATATTTTCCGAACGTAAAATCTTGCACGACGTACACTCTGGCACCCGATTTCTGTGTGACGACATAGGGATAAGCGTGGAGAGGCTTTTCATTGGAGGGAGGTTCACCTACAAAATACAGCGTTAAATAATGCACATTGCTGGCCACTGGTAACAGAAGAGATTGTCCGTGGATATATCATGCAGAAATACACATAAATTCAGCTTGAGATATCTATACATTGGTAGAAGTGGTAAAAAATGATGGTTATACCCAGTCTTTGAAGAAGTCCACTTAATAGCAAGCGCCAGACAGCTTTTTACAAATATATGGTTGGGTTCAATGTCACACCGAGGAATCAACAATTCAGTTTGACTGTTACATTGATATTTCCGTGCGTAATGTATTAATATACAAAATCAAATAAACATTATGTTACCCTAAAGAATATCAATAATAATAGAAAAATATCGACAACCAATTTACGTAGGAGTATTTTCCCATTGTATCTAACGATGATTTGGGGAGGCAACAGCTAATAGGGCTTTAATAATTTTTTTTTCACCATCTGCCATCCGCTATCCATAGTCCACCACCCATCATTCATCATCCACTTAAAGAATAACCATGTTAAAAAGAGCGCGTGAACAAAATGACCTTCATCTTGGCATAGATTTCTCGTAAGAAAACACAGAATCCACCCCTAACACAATTATCCCTCGGCTATAGCTACAATCCTTACATTAGAAAATGTTTCACAGAGAGGTGATAAAATTACGATTACCCTCCAACATGTATGGTCAGTAGTACTATTATGAATAATACAAACCGGTATAGAGAAAGGTGTTGCTGTGTCCTCCGATAACTATATCCACTCCTGACACGTTCAATGCTATTTCCACATCTTTCTTAAAACCAGAGTGTCCCAAGGCAATAATTTTATTTACACCCTTCTTTTCAAATTCATTTACTTCCTTTTGAATTGCTGATATCTCGTCAGTAAATTTAATATTAGGTCCTGAAACACAATGATCGAACATAAGCTAAAAAAAACTAGGGTACATATAATTCTCTATATATCAGTTAATAGTAAAATAGATAAATGTAACACGACTGGGTTATATATTGCCAAATTATCGAATCACACATCACATATAACTCGCGGGTATTTAACTCCGCAGGTTTAAATAAACTCTTTGAGCCCAAAGACACACAAAGAATAAATGGAATTCACAAAAAATAACAAATAATACGCTTTGATGATATATCTATAGTAACCTAGTCACTCGCACTGAATGTCGCACATATCAAATAAAGAGCACAGGTTGCATTTTAGGAAGAACCGGAAGAACCGGGCAGCATTTTGGAAATTAACGAATTGCATTCTGCCAACAGAGAAGCAGTTAGTTGAATGGTAGGAACACTGAACTTACAACCGAAAGGTCACCACTTCGAGAGGTCGAAACCACCCACCGGTCGACCTTCTGCGAATATCATCAGCAAGTCATTTATCCCCGATTGATTGAATAAACCCGTCTCCGAAATCCGTAGACGCTTCATATCATCATTGACGGGGTGGTAAGCGAATGTCTAAGGTATTGTATAGGGGTTTAATATCGCTGCCATAAGCATTCATTGTAATCCGCATCCAAGAGCCTTTATTGGCTGGTTATCGTGGTCTATATATGTTGTCTGTTGCACTTTAACGGGTTGGTGATATAGGAATCAAAAACAGCATCATACGTAACATTTTATGGAGATTGACAACATGTTATCTTAATATTTTACTAATGCAATGAATTAAATTCTGTTGCCATGTGTACATGATATCATGTTTGCATGGCTTTTTCTCAATCTTTCTATAACCGAATATTATTGCATAAGGCGTAGGGGTTACCGGTGGCAGAAAGACTCGTCACTTCAGGCGTGAGGTAGCCAACAATGCCTATTTTCTCAGCTCCAAATGCCAAAATGACTCCCCTCTTATATAGATTTTCCATACTTTGTTCCTTGCTAGTGTCTATGTTGCTACACAGAATGGGGAATGTGACGTTTTTTAGAAATTGGACGAGTCCATCTACGCCTGCGTCGAATTCGTGATTTCCAAATGACTACAATAAAAACATTTCATCGAGTGTATTACTAAACATTGCGATGTCTTCGCATCAACAGCGTTAGCCAAGTTCAACCACACTGAGCCTGCCCAACACATGAACGTGACATTAGACGAGTTCAACCACACTGAGCCTGCCCAACACATGAACGTGACATTAGCCGAGTTCAACCACACTGAGCCTGCCCAACACATGAACGTAACATTAGACAAGTTCAACCACACTGAGGTGGGCCAATCCGTGAAATTGACAATATTCAATTTCAATCACACTAAGCCTGGACAATATGTGAAAGTAACATAAGCCTAGTTCAACCACACCGAACCCAGTCAATAAGTAGAAGAGTAAAACGAGAAAAAAATTAAAAATAGAACTGCGAACTGGTATGGAGTTTATGTTGTTATCTAGTCTATTCAGCCTGAATTAAAGTCAACAAAAACAACAAAAACGAAAATGACAAATAAACAAAAAACTTATGATATCAATATTGAAGCAGTAACGATGATGGGGACACAGAGAGGGACAGGACGTGAAGAATTATTAGGAAATATGAATAAAAATCAAAATATTCATTTAAAATCTTCAACCTAGGAGTTTGCTCGATATCTCTTTAACCTCTCCTTGGACGACACAGCAATCAGACGGAAATTGAATGACTATTTACAGGGAGTTTTTTTTACATGCGAGTACACATTGAAGAAGGTAGTTTTCTGGTAAGAAACCGAAAGGTCGCCACCGCTCACCGTATGTAAAATATAATTTACCATGGCGGAGTATTTGAGATAATTTCTGAAGTAGGCAGCTGCTTGGCCACGGTAAGTTCTGAACCAAGTTGTTCCCAGAAAGACGTCACCAGCATCGAGTAGTACAACATTGGGGTCCTCGGCTCTAATTTCCTTGATCTTCGTGAAGCGCCGCGACACGCCGCCATAGCACTTATTCCGTGTAAGATCTTTCTGCTTGCATTTTGCACCTCCCTTGTTAAATTGTTCAAAGCGGTCGTGAACATCATTCGTGTGAAGTATGGTCAACTGGAAATCAGCAGCACACACGACAGTCACCAAGAGCGTCATCAGTGTTATACCGAGACCCAACATTTTGTCTAGCTCAATTCTCAAGTTTGTGTGACACAAAGCGATACACCGCGGAGTCGAGAAATAAGAGCAGGTGCAATACTATGTAGCGCGCTGTTCATAGTGGAAAATCAATAATTCATCTGTAACCAATACATTAAGTGTACTCATAAAAATAAAACATTTGTATTAATCCAAAAAGACATACCTAGTTTATCCATCTTCCTGGAATGTCTACCTTCACAGGTGACTATAACAAATATATATTTGATAATTCATGGTTTTCATTCATTAGAATATACACAAGCTCTTACAATTGAGGTTAGTTAATCACGAGATGACACGTACAATGAGAATGAAACCTATCTTACTATGTAAAAATACCATGCAAAAATTTAGAAAAGGATTAGTTGACTTAAGAAATGAACCTATAACTCTGAAGAAACTCGAACCCACAACCTCCAGATAACCAGTTTGTTGCCCTACCTGCTGAGCTACAGGGGCAAGCTTTCTCCTATGCATTGAGTACATCAGAGGTATAGGTTTTCTATGCATTTCTCTCTAGCTGTGAAAGAACCACATCGGCTACCCCATTAACAATCAACATAACATCACGTTAATGAATTAAAACATATTAAATTATATTTTTAATCGTTATTTTCATTATCATTATCATCATTATCATCTCCATTATCACTGTCACATGTCATATCGTTAAATACATAGAAAATCATTAAAGCTTATCTATTACGGAAATATTACTTACCTGTTTACGTGTTTTGGCGTAAAACAGTAAAATGACTTGTAAATAATATTCAAAAAATAAAGGTTAGCTCCGCATGAACCGTCTCATTCCTCAGAAAATAATGCGATTCAATGCGATTTCGGAACACTAAGGCAAAATATACCAGAATAGCCAAATATAAATAATATAAAAGGGATCTTTGTACTTCATTAAAAAAAATATAACATCGCCGTTTTTTTGGCGTGAAACAGTGATATAAAGTGATTTGCAAATAATTTTCAAAAGTCACCGGAACCGAGTCGGAACGAGTCGCTGGTGGAGCCGTTCCCTACTGAGTTATAGAGGGACGTCTGTCGCAGTTTCGGAGTGGTCGTGAAATAACAGAGTGCGTCTAGTTTGCGTATGACTACGAATTGTGCATGACGAAAGTCCCGTGGCAATGCCGGAATGTCCAAATGTACAAAAAAATGAAAACAACCTATGTTCTCAATTGAAAATCAAGGTTTATAAATAGTCATAAAATGGCGTAAAATAGTCATAATAATATGAAGAAAAATATAAGGAAAATACAAAAATTAGGCAGCACTCGAAGTGAGGCCGAGTCAGCGAAAAGCGAAGACGATACCACTGAGCTAGTGTTGTGGCTAGTTTTAATATATACACAATAAGAGTGCGGAGTCACGTGATAGCGGATCGCGCACGGAATGGAAGAAAATAATTTCGCGCTATTACTGCAGGTCCACGACATTGGAAAATTCATGATGAAACGCTATTTCAGTCTTACGCAAATTATTGGCTTATTCGACGCGGAGCACAGCATCAGGTACGCTCGTTGAGTTTCAACTATACGAATGCAATAGCAACCGAGCTAGGATGGTGCAACGTTTACGTTGTATATCGTTTCATTCTTCAGAAAAAGATGCTATATTATGCTATTTCATCACTCTAATGTAAGTATATCATACAGGTAATATGTGTCTCGCGCACAGAATGGGAGCCATGATTTTCGCGCTATTACTACAGATCCACGACTTAAAATGAAAGGAAGCTATGTTCTTAAATGGAAAAAAAATGAAAAAGATCACCGTTTATATGGCGTAAAACAGTAATAATAATATATTGAAAAATAATACATGGAACTGGTTAATAAATCGATAAATGTAGGTAGGAACTTTTAAGCCGCTCTAGTCGTGTCGACGTCGCACAAACGTATTTGGCTAAACAGAAATTTTTCCATTGTTCTCCTGACGATAAAAACACTGGTAATATCCGAAGACTTTCGTCGATTCATAATCAATATGGACTCTGGATACCATGAGGACGGGTTTGGTAATTGTGAAATTGGACCTTTTTGGATCAACACTGCTCCGGGATTAAAAAGACCCACTCCCCGCAGACATAGATATCATAGACATATTCTCATAGATAGGATCCATTTCAGCAAGGATTACTGAAATTCAAGAGGTTTCCACATCCAAAATATATTTTTAAAAACGCGAGAATCCTCTGGCACGTGTAAAGATCCAATCCGTATGTTAAACGATGTCGGTCACTTTCGCGTGTTTATCGTGCTTTGTCAATTAGGCACCAGACGACAATCTGTTGACCGCAGTCATTGCGTGACAAGCCGATGTCAAATTCACCTTGTGCGTCGTACTTTAAGGAGTCGGGAAAAGACAAATTCTCAGTATTGGGCGTATTCTGGATAAATTGCATGTTACTTGAGATGCTCGTATACACTAATCCGCGAAATGTTAGTGACATTTTGTAGAAGTGACGACGGTCGTGAACTCGGTGTCCAATAACGAAATGCAACTGCCCTCTCAGAAGTCCTCTATCGCCATCATATCTGGACCATATGACGTTTCTTACACGGAAATCTCGTCTTATTTCGGATGCCGGTATTTTCGTCAGCCAAGGAGACTTATGCAGTACCAAGCCTTCTAACTGATCAATTGTGGACACGATGGCGTTGAGAGTACCTTAAAACACTTCAGCTCGCGTCAAAATGGACCGAAAAACAACACGATTTTCGCACCGAGGGGCAATAGTTGTGGACAATGATTCGCCTCTTTCCCGAGTTGTGTAAACTACAGCTAACCGTGATGGAAAAGTTTTTTCACGTTAGAGTATGCGATGTCGTGTCCGGCGTACACTCACTAGACCAACAATAAGTCAAACTTATATGTATCACCCCCAAATGACTCAAAATAATGTTGCCAGATTTTGAATTTTTTTCTCGATTTAAGAAGTCTTTTATTATCACCTAAGCTTACAACTGCAATTCTGAGCAGAAAAAAAAATCAAAACTCGCAGTATTTATAAAGCTAGTGGGAAATACACAAAAAAAACTGAAGGTCGTGGGTTCGAGTCTCATCAGAGGTATAGGTTTTTCCCCTTCTGCTATTCAGAGAACTGAATTGGCTATCCCCCCTCCCCCATTAACGTCAAGTATTTATTTAAGTCCAACGAGATCCACCTTTCTGTACATTCAATCGGACGTGATAGAACCCGACGTATGGCTATTGCCTTGCCCCGATTGACAAAGTCTTTTAGGTAGCCGAATTGTAAAACTGTCATATCTAATCAGTTAACATACTTTTAGGAGCATAAAGTGTTTGCACGTTCTGGTGTATTTTGTTTACTTTCGATTTTGGCAGAGTTCATGTGTGAAGTTCTTTTCGATATTATAGATGTAGGCCTAGTCATAGCGAAACTACCTAACAGCCTTGAAATTGGCCCGTTTTCTTCGCGTCTCGTCGAGTGTTTACTATACTATACGCCTGTTAATCTCAGGTGATTTAACTTCGTGGGCATCAAATTGTGGGAGATACACCACCATCAATATGATGTAACTGCCTGCAGGACAATTGATACATTCAATAAACGAAACAGACATTTCATTGGTATAAATTTTGTTATATTTTGTAATAACCCGCAAAAGCATAAAGTAAGCCGGAAAATAAAATATGATATGCAATCACATATCTATGTATCAATTCTAAATAAAAAGTATCATACACGTCGTTAAGGAGGCCATGTTTCGTTCACATGCTATATAGTCAGTAGAAGGGCGTTCCACCTGGCTACTATCAAATGTTTTCGAATTTTAAATTTGTTTTTTTTTGTTTTCAAAACCTAATAATCGCATAGAGCGGAGTTTATGAAAGACATGGTATTTTATGGACGCGACGGGATCATGTACAAGGAAGCGGAACAAATAAAACTCAATTTTAGGAACCAAATAATACGTCCAAAAACTGCTGGAGTAGACAATGCACTACGACTATGACTATGTCTTGAATAACGAATGGTGACTTAAGTTCCAGCACGATCAGTCGAGAATTCATATCTCATAAGTGGCCTGACGATTTTGTATTGTCGCGGAATTTGTTCGCTAACTCAGTTTCGCTGAGGTCATACGCGCATAGTCTGGACAAAGGCCTATATCGACCAGTTTCTTTACTCTGTGACCTATTCTTGTTATTAGCACTACGCCGTTGTCGGCACACACCCACGTGCATGTCTTGTTTGACTAAAAGACCAGATGGTTTTTCGCCAACTATATGCATCACTGGGTTGATCGTGTGGATGTTTGTAGCAGCAGTGTTGCTGGCAGTTCGTGGTTCGCAAATATGGCGATCGCGATGTCTACTAAAGCGTTGAATGGAAAATTCTGGAAAATCTGAAAATTTTCTTTGGGTGAAATTTGTGAAGATTTCCTTACTGCACGTAGTAACTCCAGCTGATGAAGTCACGGGAGATGAACGTGCACCTGTTATTTGTATGTCGTGTACAGACGATGGCTTAATCGGGTCACGCGATAACACATAAGGCCGATCGCGAGCGGCAGTAAGGCCAGGCGGCGACAGATGATAATGATTCCAGCTCTTCGATGGTTTTATTCTAACAAGACGATTATTCAAGCGTATCATCTCGGAGGCGTCTTCGTGATTAAAATGTGACGGTTTATTTGACTGTTTCTTGTGTTTAGCAGACCGAGAGACGACGTCAATTCGCGGAGAAACGTGAGATAAAAAATCATCGGCCGGGTTCGTCGTCTCGAGCCGGCACGATATCTGGTAGCGGGTCTGTAACTCGTCGAGCAGGGGCTCGTATACGCTATTCACGAACATGTGGCGAGCAACAGTCTGTTGTGTGTGGCTGTGACGATCCCTCGCTGCATGTGAATTAGTCACGTAGCGATTACCAACTGAGAGAGTTAGTTCAGACGCCATCGTCGAAGCAACGCGAAAGTTTCAAAATCAAACAAACCATTCATAATCACTAAATAATTTTACATACGACTCTACTAGCGATTTTTCGTGTACATTTTCATGTCCTGTGGCTCATTGTAAATTATTGGTTTCATTGCAATGCCAAACGTTCAAGACAAACACGAGTGGTTGATACGTTTCACAGACCGTCTAACGGCGCTCGCCTAGTAACTCCGGTGACCAAACTCGAATAACTACTTCCAATTCTTGACTAGCTCGCGCGACACATTATAGACATTATATTCACATTATACGCTTATCAGATAATCAGATATCCATAGACCGCCGACATATAAGCTTAAATCGGTATGTGCTGCATTTTCACCGTCCTGACATGTACCTAATGCCCAACAAACATTACACAACCGTTATCCATTCTTCAACGTCTAACCATGACGGCCATCACAAAAGAGCAGGGACAATGCCGTCGATTTTTCATAAGGCGATTAAATATCTAAGTTTAACAGCGACAAATTCGCTATTCATCCCGGGGGCGAATTGGATAGCACTCGACATTACAAAGACCATACTTTATAAAACCATTGACAAGGCAAGCTCGCTTTAAAAATTCCCCTCACATTAACAATAGCAGACAAACTACACTGATTCCTGCGTATAGTTAGAATATAATTAATTTTATCCGCCTTGATACGCAATAGAACGATGACTTTAGTGCCATACCTTTACGCTGTAAGTGTTTCTACCATACTCTCTAAAGGAATCGCCATCGTCTGGGAAATTCACATAATTTCCCCGGCCACTAAATTTTTCTATAAATAGCTTGAAAATTCAAATGCCGATTTGTTTATTTACATGAAAGTTAAATTAATCAGTTCGAAAGTCAGTCAGAAATAGGCAAACTACCGTAGTTAAAGCTGTATAGAAAATTATTGTCCCTTTAGAAATCTCAGGGGTTAAAAAACGGATTAGCCTCAGTTATTTAAGGCCTCTGGGAAACACCTTAACGAAAAACCAAGTCAGGGTAGACTGTTCACCTTTGACCATTGACGCTGCTGGTTTCAACCGCCTGCAGGCAATCTACCTCATTTTGCCGCACACTCTTCTGAGTTGGTGATTGTTGGTGATAGTTTGGGATTATTTACAATGACATGACAAGATAGCGTAAATGTTAAATAAAGCCCATCCAAAGTTCAGCCACGTCAGAATGAACAAACCCTTACATAACCACATTACAAAGGCTGTTCACATCCCGAAGTTTTCAGATCCCGGGTTTAAAGCGTTTTTGCCAGAATAACGACCCAGATAGTATAGGCTACTGGCTACAGCCAAATTCATCCGCCTTTTTAACGATCTCACCACTATGTTTACTGGCCGGCTCCCAGCACAAGATATACCCTGATATACCTTCAAGATATACCCTTGATATACATTACAAGAAATTTACAATAAGTCATATCAATACAAATCTTTGTCAATGCTCAAGTACAAATATATTAATATTAATTAAATTTATTTTGTTTTCTTTCATTTCATTATTTTTATTTTCATTTCATAGTCATTTCATGTAAAATATCGTAACTACATTTTACGTTAAAATCAGCATTTAAAGACAGGGTGGGCCAGAAAAAAAGAAGCAGCGTCTTTAATAATGTATATCTCGTACATTTTTCGTACATTAGGCTGACGGGAACATTATACTATGCATTTGTCTGAAATTGACATGATTACGTTGATTTCCAGAGTTATGGACACCCATATACTATATGACATTATTTAGCATATTTATTGAGATTCTGTTGTTTATTATGATTTTATGTTGAAATTTAACACATTACAAAACAGATGGTGGATAAACATGTCTGTGAGTTTAGGAATATTTGGTTGGAAAATACAAGATATACATTGTTGAACACGCTGCTCCTTTTTTTCTGGATCACCCTGTAATAGATCACAAATTTCCGTAGACCTGTTCCCCCCTTCCTGATACATATCAATCATTTATAAGATCGGGAAAGAAACATTAACCGATTCCTACTTTGGCCCTCAATTGAGAGTTCTCGTCTTCATTATTCAGTGCGGTCTGCGATTCGCTACGTTTCTTCTGCATGTCAAAAATAAGTTTGAAAAACAAGCTTTTATCATCATGCCTCATCCATCTTTTTTGAGATTATACTTTTCATTGTAGTAATTCTATTTTTTTATTCTTGCGGATAATGTCTATTAGCAGCCAAATTGCCATTGCGACTTGACGCCGACTTGTAGCAGCCAAATTGCCATTGACTTTCTCAATGTTTCTTGGCTTTTAATAATAATACATAATTCCAGATGATATAGGTCTGTTTATACATAAGTAGGGTAACGATAATAAAACAGCCATTTTAATAGTCAATCTAAAGTATGTTTGACAGCAAAATACACATCAATAATCTAAATTTATTCCATAAATTTCCACTCTGACCGGGCGATAATACAAATAGCATAAGTGATCACGCAACCAACCAGTGAATGATGACTAACTCCTGAGGGGTTAGTCTGTGGGGCAGTTTTCGTTGACGAGACCACGTGACGTATTCTTTCTTTGTGCCATGTCACGGGTGGACGGCTTAATTTCGAAATCGATACCGCCTCTTCGGGTTAACTAATTATCTATGTCAATAATTACTAACCGTACTTCTTTGTGCAGTTTTTTTTTCGCCAATTTTACAATAATTATAAGAACAATAATAACGGTGGTGGCTATTACAGATGTGTACATACGCATACGAAGGGATCAATCATATAATCATTAACATGTTTAATATCGTACGTAATATGATGTACTACATTTATAATTTCAGTTAATAAACTTATTATGATATTATAAAATATTTTAAAGTTGTTTCTGTAGTGACTAATATAATCAAACTACGTCTCTTCTTATCAAACTATTTTATGCAATCACATGCTATTAATTGCCGTTGCTTGGCGATCGTGGTACTAATATTAAAATCAGTGATGGCTATTTGATCACAATCCTTCTGTTTCATCTGTAATCAGCTTATACAATTGTGTTTTCCAAACTAATATACACCCACGGGAAGTTGTTGACGAAACAAATATGTACAATAAATCTACTGAACATTACCGCTACCCAGAATATATCGCCCAGTCGTGGGCTTGGCCTTTCCTGCTTTGCGTCGATCCAATCCTTATATTTCTTGGTATCGTCGGCAATGGGTTCAGTTTTGTCACAATTTTGTGGCGTAAACTATATAACAAAACGCCGGTGTTTGTTTTTTTCTTATTTATTGCCGTGGCTGATTTATCTGTTATAATCAGCGATGCTGTCCTTCGACACGAAGAGCGAATCAACAACGATCGTGCGTGTCAGTGGGTAATCTTTTTCTACTTTAGTGGAATGATATCATCTACTTGGATACTCGTCGCCGTGACGACATTCAAATTATATGGCTTGAGCAGACCGATGGAATTGATACAACAAAAGACCACTGCGGTTCCTTATGGAATATGTACCGCCATTATTATCATAGTGTACTCATTAAATGTAAGTACATTCTGGACTTTTGGCGATGGTATCGAACACGTGCGACCTAACGTAACCATGTCGATTTGTTATTATTACAACCATCACATTGCCCAGATCTATAACATCGTCTTTATGGTCGTTCACTCTTTGGGCCCAGGGTTTCTTCTAACAGTTCTATCTATTTTAATTCGTGCCGTGATAATGCGAGATCTGCGGAAACATAAACGCCTGCGTGGGGACTCGCAAAGAACAGCCGAGGTGTCCAACACGTACACAACAGCAAAGAACAGCACCTCCATGCTTGTACCTTTGGCCTTCATTCACATATTATGTACGACGCCTCACTCCATTCACATTCTCTTCACTATGAGTAAAATAACCGATCACCCAACTCCAGAAATTCACTTCATAGCCAACATACTCTGGCTAGTGAATCACTCGACGAATGTATACGCGCAGATGGCTGTCAGTAGTTTCTATCGCCAGACCATGCTACCGTGCCTTGAAAAACGGAAATCTACGTACTAACTATAGCT
The DNA here is from genome assembly GCA_011762755.2 of Epimenia babai. Taxonomy (NCBI): domain Eukaryota; kingdom Metazoa; phylum Mollusca; class Solenogastres; order Cavibelonia; family Epimeniidae; genus Epimenia; species Epimenia babai. The sequence continues at coordinate 5,379 of WURV02037123.1, read as the reverse complement.
ATATTGACTGTCTTTGTCGACTGAACAAATATTTCCAGTACCTTTGATAATACAATAAATGCAGTAGAAACTAATATCATTAGTTGCTTCCGAATCACATACGATTTCATCGTTACTTTTGAGGAAATTTATTTTGCATATTGGTCGAACACATGGTGATAATCGATCTGTATCACTCAAAATCGAACGTTTAAATAGCTTTTTTGCGTGTATTTGAAAAAATTTGTACGACATACGCATTATTGTTCTGAACTTACTGATACATGTAGAACACGTTGGTTGATCACCGATGCGTTTCCTGCCCAAATACGCGGGTTCATCACGCGTTTGCAACTTTGTTCAAGATGCAAGCTATTTGCGCAGTACGACAGTAACGCTAACAGTCACTTTATAATTATGCAAATTTTGTTATTGGATACTGATTTAAATTGACACAACCTACCTACCGCTGTAGTCTATTGTAACACAGTGTGATTTTTCTTTACGGTCAAAATTTGTCCTTTTATAGCGAGGTTTACAGTCAAGGCATTTCTCTTGTGCAGTAGTCACAAGATCATGCATCGATACGATCGATGTGTCGCGCGTTTTTCAAAACAGTTAACATTATTTGGAATCTTGTTAGTTGAAGCGTTTGTGTTTATATTTTTATTGTCTATGTTTAGCTTATCAGGCTGAAAATGACCAATTCGACAGAAAACAACGCATGGATCGACCTAGCAATGTTTTAACAAGAAAAGATCATCAAACTTAGCCTATAAATAAAAGTATTTTCTTAAAGATTCAAACCATCGTATTAATTGCACCTCGTGAACTTCATTTTGCTAAACGGCATGATCTTTAACATTTATGCCATTATCTTAAACTACATCCTGGATTTTATATTTCTTTCGGCAATTTCGTATATGCTGAAGTATAGAATATGTTTTTTATCGGCACATCCGAAGTATGTTTTGCCAAATTAGAACTCTTCTAAGAAAACAATTGCATGGTTATATGATAATACAACTGATGAACATTTATAATTACACGGTACAATGAACAATACCACCATTCATTGAGTTCCCCAAACGATTTGATTTACTTTTTAATAGACGTGGTAATATCAATAATAAAGAGTGTACACGTATAAAACACTCACCTCGGCTTTGCCGTCTCTTTTTTATTATAGAGTACCCCTTTGACACCAACTGCCCGTGGGCTTCTCCCCAAAAAACATGCAATTCCTGCGTCCATCCGTTCCGTGTTACTACTTTTGAAATCTTTTAAAACAACGTTTACAATGGAGATTTGTCATCCCAAAGAAGTTGATTCTGGTTTGGTTTGGTTTGGTTTTCGTTTTGGTTTGATTTGGTGTTTGACTCAAATTTCTTAAAGGTATCGTCATCTGACCAAAGGAAAATGTCTGTCGACGATAAAACTTTTACTAAGAATAATAATCTATTGAAAAACAGTTTATGGTAGAGAGAGTTTCACTTTCTGGTAAAAGTTGTGCGTGGAATGATCCTATTCAAATATCTTTAAATAAATGCCACCTGAGCCAAGAGAAATAACGTCGATTCTGTAAATGTTTGTTCTGTAAATGTAGTTTTAAAAATCTTAAATCCTCGCTGTGAACAGCCAATATTGGTCTTATTGAGATTTGTTGAGGGTTTTGTCGCAGAGGAACGTCATAAAATGTACTACAGAAACTGTTGGTTTCACTATATTCGTACAACGGGCCAACGATCGCCAAATCATGTACGCGCAAAAAGTAGAGGACGTATCTCTACTTTAATGTCCTCCTTATCACTAATGTCATTACTTATGATTACATTAAGATACGTGTACAAAGACATTACCTCATTCCATGGAATATTTTACGTTGATTCCACCTTTTCCATCATATATGGATACACCCATCGTTTAGGCCGATTTCACCTCGCGA
>WURV02037012.1:0-14383 GCA_011762755.2 Epimenia babai | reverse complement strand
ACTCTGCATGTTGCTACCAAGACCGCAATGGGTAGACGAGGTTTGTAGAACTTTTGCCAGTAAAGCCAGAGATTAGAAGGGCATTCAACTAGTGTAAGAAAATTCTATCCCTTGATGTCTTCAGTAGGTCATCACCTGTTCTCAAACTTGAATTTTGCATCAAATGCGTAAACAATAAAAAACTGATTGACTATTATATATAATTCGAAGTTCAAGTTTCCCAACAGGATTTGCAATTCAAGTAGCGAGTTAAGTATATTTGTTAGGTATATTTTTTGCATGCGACAAAAATACCAACAAATATAGATAAATAAAACTCTGATTAGTTCGTAAACATCTGTCATTTCCGAATTCTGCTCGTAGTAAGCATCTTTATGCTAAATTTCCCAGAAATTTTACCTTCAGAGGCAACAAATATCAACATCTGCGAGTGATATATCTGATTGATTGACTTCATATCAGCGAGACTTTGCTGTTTTTCACCCGATATTGCAAAAGGATGTGCTGTCTTGTGAATGAAGATTGAAAAAAGGAACGCAAAGGTAATAAAATACGTAATATTTGCAAAAACGTTGTCGGTAAAAAAGTAAAAAATATGACTCCTGCATCCAGTACATTCAATAATGGTTTGTCCCTGAATGCAACATCTTCCACAGCAGATGTTTCCCATACCGGGTTCATGCTAGCAGCTGGTTACGTCAAGTTATTACACGCGTTACACCCGATCTATTTCGTGGTCGGGATGCTGGGCAATGTGTTTTTAACGGCCTCCGTAATTGCGCGAAAGCTATACAAACGCTCGCCAGTTTTCATCTTTCTTTCGTTTATCGCCGTATTCGACGGCGTATCGATAGCGACGATATCCACGTGCGACTCGCTGGAGTTGTACGGTGGATTCTCACCCACGGATTCCTGGTGCAACGTGCAGCTGTACATATACGGGGCGGCAAACAAAATATCCATCTACACGCTCATTGCGGCGTATATCTTCAAATTACGCAGCCTCTACAGACCGTTGGAGTTAATCGCTAAAAACCAGACGAGGCAGACTTTTACCATTTGCTCCGGCATAGCGCTATTCATATTGCTCATTGATCTACATAACGTCGTTTTGAAAACGTCGGCGTTTACCTTCGGCGCGACATTTTATATAAACGGCACGAGAGTCAATTACCACGCCTGCAGTTATTCGGATGAGTTCCCTCGGCATAGCGTCGTACATCCGATGGTGGTCATGGCGATATACGTGCTGATTCCAGGAGTTGTTCTTACTTGTCTGTCGATCGCGATCTTGATCATCCTCCATCGCAGTCACAAGCTCCATCGACTAATGACGCAGACCGCCTCGCAAGAAGGGTCGGCGCGAGCGGACAAACACGACGCAGGCGTGTATTCCTCCGCCAAATCATTCGCCTCCATCCTCGTCGTGATGTCCGTCCTGCACATAATCACGACGGTCGCTCGCTACTCCATCATTATTCGCTACATCGCGAGGGTGATGTCGCTCACAACTAACGACATGTCGATGAAAATCCGCAGCCCAGGAGGGGAACTATTCCAAGCCGTGGCGATATATTACATCATGACGCGCTACGTGGCAACGTTGAATTTTTCGCTCAATTTTTACTTACAACTAGCGATTAGTGTCTACTTTCGACAAACTCTACTCCCCTGTTTCATGAAAAATTAAAACGATCCATAAAAAAGTGTACGACACGTACGCCGAATAGTACCAACATTGAAAACTAAAAACTGAAATTGCGAAACTTTTACTCCTAAAGTCTTGGTGTTTGGAACATAAAACGTATGAAAAGATGGAAATCTACGAAAAAACAAACAACAGATTTTTACGTCATTATAAAAGGCAATTGAGAGAATTTGGAAAATATTAGAATAGTGTGCCTATCATAGTTATATGCGGAGAGCTTGTCAATAATAAATTTTTGTATACGTGTTTTTGCTTGAGGAAAAGTGAATAAAATGGGACTGACCAGGTCAAAATCAGTCTGAAGTCTCAATTTGTCAATTTAGTGATTTATACATGTTTGGAGAGAGAATAAGAGCAGCTTTCCAATGCTACTGATAATAATCCAAGAGGTAACGATAATATGGGCAAATATAAACATCATAGTGGAGGAACTTAATATTGAGGCAACGGCGTCCAAACATTGTCACACAATTTGAACTCGTAATAAAACGATATTTTAAGAATATTTCACACAGAAAAATATCTTTTTCATGAATGTTTAATAACTGAAGTACCCTAAAATGAAAAAACAATTCCATATTTTTCATGTGGTAATGTATTATTAGCATTTTACTGATTTGGGGATTTCCCGACTTCCGACTGATTTTGACATGGTGGGTCTCAAATTATTTTAGAGAAATAAGACTAACTACTGTATATCTTCAGTATATCTATGAACATTTAGTTTTTGAGTTTGATGAACACAATCATATGACATATGATTCGTGACACATATACTGCAGGAAATAGATAAATACGTGAGTATTCCTTTAGTAATATTTTTTGCTTTGTTTTCAAAAGTAATTTCGTTAGTGTAGATTTTTGTAATTTTGAATGATATTTCAAATAATTTTTTTTTAAAGTTGTCTCACATTTTATGTACCTGAGTGGTGCTTTCTTGGTATTTGCATATATTGGAATGCTTTGAGAATACAATTACATTGTTTTATATATTAAGATAATTGATTCATAACAACTTGTATGGGTGTGTAAGATATGTGTGTAAAAGATAAAGGAAAAGAGAGGCGAAGAAAAGACAGATGGCTCTCAAATCACAGTCCACACTGACCTTATTCCGTGAAAAGCAAAACTAAAAAAGCTGACAGATGAAATGCAAACTGTACACCAAGGAGTGCATAATTTTACTGACATTACCAAAAAGACATCGTTGGATATCTCTCAGAAATCACTACAGCGATTAAGCCTATTTACTAGATTATTTTTTTTTAATATTGATTACTCGTGCGTAGTACCAGGAGAGGTAGCCATGGTGAGGCTGAATTGTGTTTTTCAGTTATCGAACAGTAAATTATATATAATCGCGTGTGTTTTTTGTCTACAACAATTAATCATTCGTAAATTGGTAGCATTCCGCAGTGAAAATGCCTTTATCAACGACTGGCGCGTCATTAACACGTTGGTGACGGTATTCCGAGTGTTATCGGAATTCGCGAAAATGCACAGCGCAGTTCGCGCGTTCTCGAATGAACCACAGCGACCCAACAATGACCGTGATTGACAGCTCGAGCGGCCATTTGTATGTTTTATTATCTGGTGCCATCGGGCCACTGGAGCACGACACTGTATGTTATGCTTCGGCGAGCGTGCTCAAATGACATCGATGTTTCTCATTATTACGACAAAAGGCCATAAATAACGATTGTTCCTGAACAATTGGCTATTGCGAAATACCTAATCAAACCTCAATGTTCTAAAATTCCTCATTATCCTTTCTATATCATCAGGTCCGCGTGGAATTATATCAAGTCATAATTATGGGGAAATTTGATTGGATTTTATATCCTTCGATGAATTAAAGAATAAAAATCTCATTTTGCTTGTACAAGACTCATGCTTCGTGAATCATTTTCTGTCTCTTAGCTTCGCAAATGAATTCAATCGCGTTCGCTGAATTTGGGTCAAGCGATATTTCTTAAAGACTTTTAAGCAAATAAACAAATCTAATAAAGATATTAAGGAATCATAAGTATATAGGGTATCTCTCAGCATGTGATTGGGCATTAATCGATGTGTAATTGGGCATCATGACATGCAATCTGGAATTACTAAATATGTAATTGGGAATTACTCAGCGTTGATTGGATATTACCCAACAAGTAATTGGGCATCATAACATGCAATCTGGCATTACTCAACAAGTTAGTGGGCATCGTGGCATGCGATCTGGCATAACTAAATATGTAATCAAGCATATCTCAGCGTGTAATTAGGCATTATTTAACGTGTAATTAGGCATTATTTAACGTGTAATTAGGCATCATCTGACGTGCCACCTGGCATTACACAGCGTGTAATCTGACATCTCTCAGCATGTAATTGGGCATTATTTAACGTGTAATTAGGCATCATCTGTCGTGCCACCTGGCATTACACAGCATGTAATCTGACATCACTCAATGTGTAATTGGCATCACTGGGTGTATAATTGGGCATCACTGTGTGCAATCAGCAATACGGATGTGTTGTCATTTTAACTTATAAAAAAATCTACCTCATATTGTATTCGGTCCAGATGTATTATAAATAAAATTCTATGCAGTATGAGATGATTCATGCATCCAGTCGCAATATTCACTAACAAAACCCACAAAAAATTCACAATAACCCATTTTACGATATTCCAGAGCGAAAATTTTGCTAATTTTATACAGTGAAATTCGAAATCGCGATCTTTTGCATGAAAAGCCTCCGCCTGTTAACCACTTTGTATTGGCCTCGATAATACATATGATACGGGAAGTTGAGGTGATTTCAAGATAATTTACGAGTGTCCTTAATGTAGGCCTAGCTGTATATATTGACGAGAGCACGAGGGCAGGCGTAATTAACTAACAGAGTGACCGCAACCGTACGGACAGTGATGTATGCAAGACCACAATAAGTACGCCGCAAATGCCAACCAGCGGCTGCAATTACTCACACAATGCGATATAAAACCGCTCCATTGTTAATACAGATGGGTAAATAATGAAGAATCTCACGCCACTGAACTACAATTGGAGGCTTCCTAGAGGACATTTGTCGCGTCTTTGGATAGATATCTGAGAATTTATCATAAGTAAAGGAGCAAGAAATACATGCGATGTCTCGTAAAATATGATAAATCCACCTGATAAAGCGTACATGATCTACAAAAGTTCTTATCAACCTGAATTTCTGAGTCAACAGGGGTTAATTTCTTGACTTTTGTACCCTTAAACTGCGGTCTGGAAATACCAGGATGACTTCACCACTATTAACCCTCTCCACACTGTTGTCATAGAATGTTATTCATATGATAACGTAAAGCGCAGCCGTCAGTGTCCAAGGGGTTACCTCATTTGTAGCGAAAGTGGAGGGCTTCGGTAGTATTTATTATGAAATGCTCAGTACCATCAAACCGATAGTGACATTTCTACGTTATGTCTACAAGAAAATGATGCAGAGGGGACCATTTACAGACTTTCTATGCTGACAAAATCTGGTACAAGTCTGCTACCATCACCGTGTACTCTACGTATCATGAATCCATTAGTAACATTTCCACGATGTCAGTAATTACGATAACGCGGTAAAGGGACCACGTACAGACTTTCTATGCCGATAAAATCAGGCATAAAAGTCCACTAGCATCAACGTGTAGGCCACGCATCGTCAAACATGTTGACAATGTGTCAGAAAACTACAATTCAGCGGAAAAGGGCGCCGCGTGCAGACTTATTACGCCGACAAAATCTGACATAAAAAGTATATTTCATCATCACTTACATATTCCGCTCATTGTTTATTCAATCTGGTTACGCAATGAACGGAATGCCTGTCATTCGCTGGTGAACACGGTGAACGGAGATAAGCGGAAACATTAATGCGTTTAGATTCAGGGAGGGACCGTAAAAAAAGTGGAGCAAAAACTGAATGAAATTAAAGGTAGATGTCGATCTAGATCAGAGCAGACTAAAAAATAAATAAATCCATCACAAACCAATGCTTTTTGTTATAAATTATAGAGAATTATGACAACAATAACGAGGAAAAATATGACGGTATACCTGCCGAGTAATAGACGATTAGTCAGGAATTATTATTCAACTAACACGTCAGTATAGGGCTGTGATTCAGATGCTCTGTATACGCTCTCTATGTCGCTTACTTCTCCGCTATGTCGTCATCTCATTGTAATTTGCTTATATCCTGATACTAACACCAATCAAATTACAATTCACATACAATTCTTACTTAATGTCAGTTATCTTTGAAATCACGAAATCGCCGATATATGTCTAAGAATTATTGCTAACGCTATTCGTAAAATGCTCGTCTTATCTTAATATAAGTTTGTCGCATACGTGTTTGGTTACTATTAGAATTTCACAATATGGCTTACACAGCTCTGCGCCTGCACATAAATGTCACACCTCGCTTTTTACTTTCAATATGACTGCTGGAATCAGCAGCAGGGTAACGGAACGGGACGTGTATTTATACCTCAAACTACGCAGTGCATAGTTATTGCCCGCGAGTTCGCCGTGGCGACTTGAGCAAGTGTCTAAGTACTTCTCACTTTCCAAGAAGCGTGACCGTCAATGCATAATTAACAACGAGACTAATTCTACTCTAATTACTGGCTGGGGTGCGGTTAGCGTAGTGGTGGTCGTTTGACTGGAATTCAGAATACCCTGGATCGATTCATGCTCTTGCCTGGGAAATGATTTGGCGAAGACCGCGTCTGCCCGTAGGGGTCTTGGTAGCCATTGCGGCGTGGTTGTGTAATGGCCAGTACCCCCTGATGTGGCCGCGTTTCAGATGCATGCTCTCTGGACAATTTCTATGGCCCTTACCTCTCGTTACCTTGTTATCTCATTGTAAACAATCACTTGAGACTGCTGTGGATGGCATATGGATGCTCTCATTAGGCCTTTGGGACCGACGGCATGACTGGACAATGGTAAGCTCTCTGCACAGACGTGTTAGGTTCTACACTACGGTTCATTATCCCCACAACTTATAAACGTGACAAATTTGTTTGTCATGTTAACCACATGGGCTAGCTTTGTAAAGGGCCAAAATGGCTTAACCAATGATTGCCTTGGTAATCGGCCTATTTCAAACTAGCTAACCGTAATTTCAACCAACTATACACAGTTATTACATACCCAAAAAATGGTTCCTATATATTCAATGGTTAATGTTATTCATGTCATTCGTAAAAAGTGTACTAGAAATAAAATGACGATGCATTTTGAGTAGCATAGATTGCTATTGATGTGATTTCGTAATGTCTGCACATTAAATACTTAAAATTAGAGGGTAATATAGAGAATGAAAATGAAAATGTAAGTGAAAAGCAAGATGAAAAGATGTAGAGGAAGTGAATATGTATAAACAAGTGCAAGTTCAAGGTCTGGTTTTTTAATTGGACCCAGGAGCGAGTATACAACGCAACTACAATCATAATGTTATATCATGTTGTACCATGTCTAATAAAATAATAAGGATTTAATTAGGCAAACGAGACAAGCATGTATTGAGAGATGTTAACAAAAAGCCAATATACCAAATAAACATATAAAAAACAGAAATATGATAAAGAGATAAAATATAAAAAATACAAGGAAACAAAAAGAAAGTGAAGGAAACGTAAAATGAAGGAGTTCTGATGACGGCTCCTTGAACAAATGTGAATTTGAATAGATATTTTGAGAAAATATTAAGATTGGACAGATGGATGGATGGACAGACTGACGGATGGATGCAATCCCTGGCAATTTTAATGTTAGTGACTAATAGGAATTATCCACGGTAGAATAGAATTCAGACAAGAGACCAAAACAGAGAAAGAAAAAACAGAAAAATACAAATCAAGAGGCCAAGGAGGCCATCTTGATATTAATGTTAGAATGAGAAGACAAGGAGACTGCTTGACATCAAAAACAAAAGGCGAAAGAGACTAGACAATACCCGTTATGATACTGAAACAAGAGGCAAAAGAGACCCGACAATACCCTTTACGACACAAAAACAAGACAAAAGGCCAAAGAGACCCGACAATACTCATTACGACACTAAAACAAGAAAATACAGATCCGTGGATAAAACCTAGGCTGAAATCACATCTAATTGCCAAAACAGAGATGCCCTAAACAAATCTGAATATTTGACAAATGGCAGACATTCGCACTAAGCTGACATGGAGATGATTTTTAAATTAAAAAGTCGATAGAAATTACCCCCCTTTGCTCCAATTACGAGATGCTGAACAAATCTAAAAAAACTAACTAAAGGACAATATCTGCCAAATGGCAGACCTCTGCGATAAGCGGTTCTTGAGATTTTTTAAGAGAATGTTAACATCGGATGGATGGATGACGGACAAACTCCAATCAGAAAAGCTCACCGAGCGTAAGCTCAGGTGAGCTAAAAATACAGCTTTGTAGACAAAGCTGAAATCAGCTCTAATTGCCTCGATATAGATGCCCTAAAGAAATCTGAATGAAACCTACACAGAAAATATCTGCCAAATGGCAGACCTTTGCACTGAGCGGACATGGAGATACCACATTCAAATAAAAAAGTCAATAGAAATTACCCCTTTGCTCCCTTGACAAGATGGTGAACACATCTGAAAGAAACTAACCCAATGTCAATATTTGCCAAATAGCAGACCTCTGCAATGAGCGATTTTTGAGATTTTTTGAAGAAAATGTTAACATCGGATGGGCGAATGGATGAATGGACGGATGGACACGACCACGAACAAAATCCAATCAGAAAAGCTCACTGAGAATAAACTCAGAGGAGCTAAAAATCCATTGACAGATTCTGTACTTCCGTTTCTTCCTGACCACGAGAAAAAGGGAAAGGCGAGGTTTTCATACTACTTTAATAAAGCAAATACCGCCAGTCAAATTTACAGCATCGCTGTGTTGCACTTAGAAAAAAAAATATTCATTCAAAATTCAAGTACAAAAATTTTTCACATTTTTCCCAGCAGTTATAAAGCTTTGAAATAGATCCCGAGTTTGTGTAAATTCCAAGTTACAAGTTCTCGCATGAAAAGCTGTACGTCTGACCACAGGCATGTTTGATATAGTTGAATATATCTATCTATAATATACTTTCTCTATTCAGTTTCTCCATTCCTTTTTATGTCTGTAAAACAACCATCCATCAAATCAGTTTTCAGCTAACCCCGCTGCAGCCCGAATGATTGAGACTGAGCCTGTGGCAAGACTCGAAACCGGTGCAAATCAGCTAATCAAAATCGCGGGAGAAAAGAAATGGGTACCTAATCAGCGTTGTTGAAACCTCATGAATCAATCACGGTGCCTTATTTCTTATTGGTCACAGTGACATCTGCGGAGAGACCGAGAGTCACTAGTGATGGATGTGATTAAAGATAGGAATGAGTCTGTAGGGAGTCGTCGAATAAGCAATCCTGAGGCAGGAGGTCATGAGATGAGTTTTTTCTCCGTATATTTTCTATAAAATGGCATTAACGAAGAATGACGGGTCATTGCCTGATGGTTACCAACCATAGCATCGTGAACCATTCACAAAACTACTAAACTAACTGCAGTTTACTAATAATAATCATAATAATAAGAATGATACTAATGAAGTTTTATTTCAAGTGCCATATTATCCCTTGGTCATTATGGCAAGATGATGCCTATGACACTTTACCATGTAAATAAATCTAGTATATCCAAAAAAACACTTAGAATAATACCATTGAACAATGAATGAATCAAGAGTTACACTAGATCGGATAATATAAGTTTAAAGAAAAAAAATTGCCTAAATTATATACATACACAAGTCTTGGAAAAGTGAAATCAAATAGATTTTGGATCACATAGTAATGCTGAAATATATAATCTGCAGAATGTGTAATAGTCAAGTGTAGATGGGTATGCAAAACAAACTATTGCTATGGAATGATAAAGCTATGCATAAGCACAAGTGAAGAGTAGACTAATGCAAGGTCTTAATAATGATCTTCAAATATATCTACGGCACCACTTTTTAGCACTACTGCTTGTTTATCAAAACCCGTTTGACTTGCCGACTTCAATAACTCATACAGCTCCTAAAACAAAGTCTGTTAATTTTGTCATATTGTCAACACCGAAACTTTTCACTGACATTCTACTGGAAATTATGTTCTGTCAACGGTAATCTTCTTTCTAATCACTCATAAAATCATATCCCTTTCACCTGGCTCTTAATGAATTCATATAGACGAATTTTGGTACACATTCTTCATTCGTTTGTGGATTCTGTTTTTATTGATCTTTGCGACATTTGATGATATACTGTTACATTCAATTTGCACCGTATATGAATTTACAAAATATAAATTATTCTTAAAAACAACTGAAATCTAAATACAGCTCTAGCCAGAAACATTAGGTCAGTAGAGCGGCTCTGGGTGAAGGCGAAGAGTCACAGAAACAGTTATAGCGCTGAGAAAAAATTCTTCATATTGAGGGGCATAGGGGTACCACGAGAAATCAATAATATACACAATGTTCACATTATGGGACACAAAAATACCAAACATTTTATGGTATTACAATTGATGGCTGGTTTTGTTTTTGCCATAAAAGTAATGCAATTATTATAAGATACGGTCTTTTACCGCATTTTCTCAGTGGGCTAGAGTAATAAACCGATTTTAAGTAGAGGCGACATCATAATGGGTAAGTTACGTTATGACTAACACTAGATTCTCTACGTTTGTGATGTGCGTTATTGTCGATCGCGATATATAAAGAAACGGCCATGTCGTGACATGTCTAAAGTAGTTGCGCAATGGGAAGTGAAGTAATTGGCAGTGCACCAAACCCCACAGATACGCCACAATTACGATATCCATCTAGCAGGCATTCTGATGAAATTCAGTAAAGAAATAATTTAATTAGATATGCCAGTTGGAGAGAGAAAGCCCAGGAGAGTCGCCTTATCAAGGAATAATAATCTATGGTAATAATGAGATGGGGGCGTGTCAGGAAAAGTTACATAAGGCTGTCAAGAGTTACATTTAAAGCTAATTGAGACGATGGACAGAACCGTGTGAACATTATTTAAGTGACAATACAAATAAATCGTTTAATATGATTATTCTAAAGATCCCTCGTCAAACATTTGATGGTAATGGGGGAAGCCAATGTGGTTCTCTGAAGAGTTTGATAGATATGACAGAAAAAAACCTGTACCTCTGACAGGACTCGAACCCACGACCTCCAGATAACCAAAAACAGAGCACCAGGCCGGTTAAAGGTATGGGTTTTTTTCTGTGCATTTCTCTCCATCTCATAAAACATGATAATTCTCATATCTAATGTGATAAATCATTCAATATTATCGGCTTAAATGTGATAATTCTGATAAAATCACCTAACGTGGTAATTCTGCGTATAAAACGGCGCGCCACTCAGAAAGATGCACTGTACGCAGCTTACGCTAAAACCATTAACCCTGTAATCACTCTAATATTTAATGTGCATGTTTCTTGACGATTCCCCGCTGATAATACAATTTCGCCGTGGAGCCGACGGCGATTTGCTAGTCGGTAACGCGACCTTTGCACCGACGCCCGTCGCCTGCGAATATTTACGGAGACGCGGGGCTGCGTGTCCTCGTCGCGGCGACGATCTAATATGCGGAACGAGCGTCGCGCGCTCGTCAAACGCGATTCTCGATTACGCGAGACGCCGGACGCGCGGAGAGAGCGATGACAGCTGGTAGATTCGCGGAATCGCCGAAAGTGTAATAACGTCGGGTATAAATCATCGCGGGACGCCGGGCGCCGCGCGTTCCGCGAATTGTGAGAGACCGACGCGCTGTGAGAATCGGGTCGGGACGGCTGGCGGTACGACGCGGACGTACGGTTGTTCGAATAACTCGGAATTAACCGGTTGTGTCGGTAATCCCTTCTCATGGGGGCAGATAGCGTGCTGGTTAGAACGTTTCGACATGAATCCACGGGACACCTGGTCCGTTCGATTCCCGTTCCATCCAGTAAACTACCTGTGGCGTCGTTCGGTCAGAAACCGTCTGAAACCCCCGTGCCCATGGGAGGGTGTGGGTAGTCTTTGCAGTGTTGCTTTGCTTGGGCTTTTACCCTCTGACGTGTCTGTGTTTCACATCTTCTATCGATGGTCTCTGTGTCACTTACCTCCCCGCTACGTCGTCATCCCATTGTAAATAACTATTAATTATTATAGACATAGTGGAGTGTCTGACACATGTATCACACCTGGAGACGTTTGGAACCAGCAGCGGATCGAAAGGTCAAAGGTCTGCCCACATTTCTAGGCTAACTCGTAAAGGCCCAAGGATGTCTCAGACAATTACCTTATTCAATATTCAATTAAGCGGTGAGACAGCCATTCTTTAATTGAGAATAGTGCCTGTATCAATACAATATGTGTTTCATTTATTCTCTTTAGCATAGTTTTCCTTATCTAAACTCTATAATCATTTAGTTAGCCAGAGTTTTCGTCATTTGCGGAGTGTCTGTGATAGCCGTGTGCACTATAAAAGGGCACTATAAATCAATAAAATTTCGTTTCATTTCACTCCAAAAGACCCGGGTTAGAACCTCAATCTCGTCGGCGCACTGTCCGTGGCATTTTTTGAACAGAAAGTGCCTGAAACTCGTTTCACTCACGGGGTTCTGGGTAGTCCTTGCGGCGTGGTTGCATGCGGATTTGGCCGTGTTTCGGAGCATTCATGGATGGTCTTCCCGCGATCATCTCATTGTAAATAATCGTCGACGATCGCGAATAAAGAGGATTGCGCGACGTATGTAGGCTGTCTGTCGGCGCCGAAAACCCAGCGGTGCGGATAGACGAAGGTCGGGTGTCTGCCAAAGATGGCCTCCCTACCATAATCAAGGGGGTTAATCCATCTGTCGTGTTTACTGCAACTTACTCAGGCCTTAAAATTGGCCAATGGTGGCCTCGACCACGGGCTAACCCCAGCCTATCGCTACATAGATACATAAAATTAGGCCATGGGCCAGACTTTTCCCGTTTTTTCTATAGACAAAAAGCAACAGGGTCCGAAAACGGAATCAGAAAGGTGACATTTTCTCGCTGTAAAGCGACGAACGAGGCTATTGAGAGCTGTTATTGCAATTAATATGAAGAATCCATTGTTTATTTGCAACACATATTGAGGAGTGGGCAGTATGTAAGCACTTGCCTTAACTGCCGCTTCAGACAGATAGGAATAGAAACGTGCTAAGTTTGCCAACAAACTGTGGTATGAATACGTAAATACGGGTTATGTTCAACTACCCAAAGGGTGCTTTCACACTGTGAAATTTGTTGAACGCATCTTGACAACCCTCTACACTGTGAGATTTGTTTAACGCAACATCTTGACAACCCTATACACTGTGAGATTTGTTTAACGCAACATCTTGACAACCACTTACACTGTGGAATTTTTTTAACGCAACATCTTGACAACCATTTACACTGTGAGATATGGTGAACGCAACATCTTGACAACCCTAGACACTGTGAGATTTGTTTAACACAACATCTTGACAACCATTTACACTGAGATTTGTTTAACAAAACATCTTGACAACGCTATAAATTGTGAAATTTGTTGAACGCAACATTTAGACAACTCTATACACTGTGAGATTTGTTTATCACAACATCTTGATAACCATTCACACTGTGAGATCTGGTGAACACATCTTGACAACCCTATACACTGTGAGATTTGTTTAACGCAACATCTTGACAACCCTCTACATTGTGAGATTTGTTTAACGCAACATCTTGACAACCCTCTACACTGTGAGATATGGTGAACGCAACATCATGACGACCCTCTACACTGTGAGATTTGTTTAACGCAACATCTTGACAACCGTCTACTTAGTCGAATACAATCTATCAAGATTATGACATCTGTCAGACGATCTACGCACACGACCACAAGCAGTGGTGACCTAGGAAATCCTTTACCTTTCAATGTGTCAGCTTCAGCAAATAAAAGGTGAGTGAGAATACCTCGCCTCATCATTGGCCGAAGCTTTCAACAATCTACACGACGAGCCGGGAATTACTAACAGGCTGGACTGTTAGGCCGAGTTTGGGCCGACATTGCGAGGAAATCTTGGAACCGATTGTTTGATCGAACTCTTGTGTACAACAAATCGCATCGCGTGAAGGCGCCATAACTCTAACAGTCACTCACCGACTCCATTTGAAGATCGCAAATAGCCAAAGGACGGCGACGTGAAGAGTGAGAAGAGCGACGTGGAAGACGCGGTGAAGGAAGAGCCACTCCGGGAGAAATCGCCAATTGACCGTCCATTCGAATAAAAATTGGCGTCCGAGGTTAAACGCCAGCGCGAGGTAACTGATTGGGTTCACGATGAGAAAGGGTATGCCCAGAATTAGCTGGAATAACGCACGGGGTCGAATAGATTAGTGGATTTATTTAATTCAGTCAAATAAGTGAGTGGTGGAATATGGAGCGTGGGTCAAGTGGATGAATTGACTGCTTTACAGGTTTCATTATATCACCTGCAGGGGAAGCAGTTAGTCGAGTGGTAGGAACACCGGACTCGTAACCGAAAGGTCGCGGGTTCGAAACTTCCCACCA
>WURV02036901.1:0-22532 GCA_011762755.2 Epimenia babai | reverse complement strand
CTCGGCGGCGGGCGCTGGCTGGGCGGCATCGGGTGCAGGTTGCGCGGCCTCGGGAGCGGGCTGACCGGAAACAGCGGCCACCGCGCCCACCAGCAGCAAAGCGGGCACCAGCATCCAGGCGAAAGTCGGAACGAGCGACACGGCGCGGGAAGTACGCGAGGTCATCAACATCGGTCGGGCAGGTGAACGGAAGTGGCGCGCCACAACGCGGATCGGTGCAGGGAAACAGGCGGTAGATGAACCATCCGACGCCGCGGATTGCAACCGTTTTGGTGCTCGCGCTGCGATGCCATCGGCCGTCGAGCGGCTCGCGGCCGTCCGCTACTCGCAACCGGCAATACCGGTCAATGGATCGTCGAGTCGCCCCAGCCGTCGCGATAGTCCGCGGCGGCCTGGACGAGCAGACGGAAGACCTCCAGGTGGAAGTCCGCGTCGGGGCCGACGGCGGGCAGCGCCTTCTCCGGATGCCACTGCACGCCCAGCAGGAAGCGGTTGGGCGTGTTGCCTTCCACCACCTCGATCATCCCGTCCGCGGAATGCCCGGTGGCAATCAGGCCAGGAGCGAGGGTGTTGATCGCCTGATGGTGGTAGCAGCGCACCTTGACCACGCGCGGGTCGCGGCCGTGTCCACCGAGCAGCGTTCGCGGCGTGATCGTGACTTCGTTGATGGCGACGTCGGGCGCCTTGCAGCTGTGGGCGGAGGCTTGTGGTCGTTGGCTGGCAATATCCTGGATCAGCGAGCCACCCAGCGCGATGTTGATCAGTTGCATCCCGCCACAGACGCCGAGCACCGGCACGCCCGACTGCAGCAGCACGTTGGCAAAACTGAGGTCGAACTCCTCGCGGCGAGGCATCATCGGGGCCCACTTCTCGTGGGGGTCTTCGCCGTAAAGCCGCGGGCTGTAGTCGTCGCCGCCAGTGAGCAACACGCCATCCACGCGATCCAGCATCCTGCGCATGGCCTGGGTGGACCGCACGGGAGGCAACAGAACCGGCACGCCGCCAGCCTGCTCGACTGCTTCGTAGTAGTCGGGGTACAGAGTGGACGCCTCGCGCAGATTGCGCTTGAGGTCGTACTCACAGGTCAGGCCAATGATCGTCATACCGGTCGTGCGGGACGGCGGGCTCGAAGGTGGACCAGGACCGGGTGGAGGCGGGGCACCGGTATACCATCCAACGGGCGATTGGCGGTGTGGATGTGCGGCGTCTACAATCAGTCGCACCAGTGCCACCCGTGCCAGCATCCCCGGTGATGGGCGCAACATGATCGAGCGGCGACACCCTTACTTCCGCAGTCCTGCCCGGATTCCCACGAATCACGCCGGGCGGATCTTCCTGCCTACGCTGTCAGTGCTGATCCTGCTGCTGGCTGCAGGGGGCACTTCGCCCGCGTTCGCGGCGGATTCTGACCGTATCGAGACACACGTGCATCGCGGCCATGCGGGCCACATGCGCGAGTTCCGGTGGAACCCGATTCGCGTCCAGATGCGCAACTGGTACGCCAGCGAGCAGTCGGTTGTCGTCACAATTACCCGCCAGTCCGCGCGCCAGCCAGACCCGGTCCTCACGCAGCGGCTGACGCTGCCGCCACGCACAGACTCCTCGCCGAAGTATGTCAGCCTGTTCTTCTACGTCCCCCCGATCATGCCGGGCGAAGAGACCTCGTTCGTGATCAAGGTGACCGATTCGTCGAAAAACACGCTGCTCAAGCGACGCAAGGACATCCCGTACAAGGACGAGAACGGCAACCCGCGCATTCGCGTTGAATGGCCGCGCGTCGAGGAGATAGTGGAACACGGGACCGCCACGGCGGACTCCTGGAACACGGGCGAACGGTGCCAGTGGGTGTTGTGCGTCCAGGGGTCCACCTTGCCCGGCGAACGCAACGCCCGATGGCGTCCGTTCGGCGTGACGCAGGACGACGACTTCCAGTCCCGAATCCGTCGCGAGGACCGCGTGCGGATGATCAACGGGCAGATGGATGACATGCCCGACCACTGGACGGGCTACGACGGTCTGGATGCGGTCTTCCTGCCCAACCCGGACTGGAACCAGCTGCGGGATCGCAATCGGTACACTGCGCTGCGCACCTGGGTGCGGTCCGGCGGGCACCTGATCCTTGCGATGTCGGAGAAGATCGCCGAGTTCCGTGCATCCCGCCTGGATGACGACGCGGGGGTTGCACTGCTGGAAACCGGCACGCTCGATCAACGCCGGCTCACGACGGACGGTCGCGTGGAGACAGACGTGGACCTCGGCGTGAACCTCGTGGCCAACGGCGTGCCTATGCTGGTGGTCACTCCGCAGCCGGGAACGCGCACGCTGCTCAAACCGTTCGGCGACGCCGGGGGAATCACGCCGTTGGTGTTGCAGCGACCACTCGGCCTGGGGTTCATCACGCTGTTCACGTTCGACCCGACGCGCGGCGACTTTGCCGCGGGTCCGACCGACGGCGCCGGGCCGCGAGCACTGGAGGAGTTCATTGCGGACGACATCCTGCTCGACTCGATCCGGCAACAGTGGTTCCCGAGTACCGAGGACTGGTCCGACGTGAACCTGCTCAGCCTGCACTCACGCTTACAGGACGGCGCGGGGCTGTTGCGCAAAGCGCAGCCGGTGCCGTTCCAGCTGATCGCATTGTTCATCGGGATCTACGTGCTGGTGATCGGTCCGCTGGATTATCTGCTGCTGGGCATGCTGAACCTGCGCAACCTCACGTGGTTCACGTTTGCGGGGTCGGTGTTGGTGTTCTTCCTTGTGGCCGAACTGGGTGGCGAACGGATCAAGGGTGGCGAGATGTATCTGCGCCAGCTTTCGGTTCACACGTGGAGTTCCGACGGCACCACCGAGCGGGGAGACGTCGTTGGCGGGGTGTACTCGCAGCGAAGTGCCAAGGAAGTCGTCTGGATCGATCGGCCCAACGCTCGCACGACTCGATTCGAGGCGGGCTCGCGAAGCGAGCAAGACTCGTACGGCGCCACGGCAGCCGTCGGGTCCGACCTGCCGCTCGCGATCTCCCAGCCACTCGATGCGGAGACGCTGACGCATGATGACCAGATCTACCTCAAGCGTGCGCAGTTCTATCGGTGGACGCCGCAGCCGGTGATCAGCACGTTCATCGATGATCCGCCCGATGACGGATCGGCGCGCCATCTGCTGGTGGAAGCGGCGGGTGCCAACGCCATCCGGGTCTCCAATCAGACGGGGCTACCGCTCGCCCATGTGATGGTGTTCCAGCGTTGGCGGGGCGGCCGAAGTTACACAACGCTCACGTGGCCGAAGTCGGGCGACGCGAATCCGCTGCCGGTGAACGGCGTGCTCGATATCCCAACCAGTACGGCAGACGGGTCGCTGCCTGCGGATTGGATGGACCTGGG
This sequence comes from Epimenia babai, assembly GCA_011762755.2. Classification (NCBI taxonomy): domain Eukaryota; kingdom Metazoa; phylum Mollusca; class Solenogastres; order Cavibelonia; family Epimeniidae; genus Epimenia; species Epimenia babai. The sequence continues at coordinate 19,155 of WURV02036901.1, read as the reverse complement.
CGACATTCCGTTCCAGCTGGCCACCATCCCGGACCTTTCGTCGGGGGTACAGATGAAGGCCATGCCACTCAATCCCGGGCCCGAAGTCTCCGCCGAGATCGGGCACGTGTTGGCCACGAGCTTTGCCAATCGATTCCGGGCGCTCGGCCACGCTGACCGGTCGTCCGGCCGTGGCGGCGGAGTCAACCTGGAGACGGGGGTGTTGCACTCGCTGGACCTGTCGCAGCACCTGCACCGTGGCGCGATCATCGTAGTCGGCTGGACGGACGACTTTGATCGTGGCTATCCGCTGGCGCCGGTTCGTCTCGACGAGTGGAGCCCGCACTACGAACACCAGATGGTCGTCCGCACCGTGTTCTGGCGCTGATCGACTGATCAGGTACAGGCACGAATCTACAGAATGAGCGAAATTGCCCCGAACGTCTGCTCGTTGGAAAAGTACGGGTGATGGCGTGACAGCCGGCACGACCGTCACCGGACGACGTATTGCATGACACGACAGGTAAGTGGCGAAAGCGAACTGATGGAACTTATCCCCCTCTTTGACTACGCGAAGACTCCGCGCGGGCGGACGCAGAAGGTGGTCTTCCATCTCAGCGTGCGCGCACCGCAAGCGGCCAGCCGCGATGGCGCCACCGCCGAACGTGCGCCGCTGAACCTCGGCCTCGTACTCGACCGCTCCGGGTCGATGAGCGGCAGCAAGCTGGAGTACACGAAGGATGCCGCGCGCCTCGTCGTTGACAACCTCGGCGAGCGCGACCGCCTGTCCGTCTCGATCTATGACGACGTGATCGAGACCATCGTGAAGCCGGCACCGGTTACGCAGAAAGACCGGCTGAAGAAGCTGATCGATAGCATCCACCCGCGCGGCTGCACCAACCTCTCCGGCGGGTGGCAGCGCGGCGAGGAACTGGTACGCACCGGCATGGCCGACGTCGGCGCAGATGCGGTCAATCGCGTGGTGCTGATGACCGACGGCCACGCCAACTCCGGCATTACCGACGCCGATGATCTCGTCGCGCTGGCCGCCAGTTTCAAGGCGGGCGGGATCACGACCACCACCGTCGGTTTCGGCGATGACTTCGACGAAGACCTGCTCACTGCCGTGGCCGACGCCGGGGGTGGCAATTTCCACTACATCGAGAATCCCGACCAGGCTCCGGCGATCTTCAGGGAAGAACTCGGCGAGCTGCTTGCAACCGTCGGCCAGGACCTCAAACTGACGATCACCTGGGGTCCCGGCGTGAAGCTTGCGGAAGTCCTCAACGACTACCCGCAGGACGACCGCAGCGACGGCGACGCGGAAACCGGTGGCGGTTCGATCACGCTGCGCCTCGGGGACGCTACGGCCGGCGAACAGAAGGTGCTGATCGTCGAACTCGAACTGCCGGCCGTGCACGAAGAGGGCGCGCTGCCCGTCTGCAGTGCGCGGTTGGAGTGGCTGTCGCTGCAGCCCACGCCCGAGCGTCGGGTAATCACCTGCGAGGTGACGCGACCGGTGGTCGATCCATCCGAATGCGAGAACCAGGAGCGCAGCGGTCAGGTGCTGGAAGACGCGATGCTGTTGCGCATTGCCCGCGACCAGCGCCTCGCCCGTTCGCAAGCCGACGCCGGTCAGTTCCAGGCCGCGACCCATACGCTCGTGGGCACGATCACTGCCTTGCAGGACGCGTCGATGGGCGAGGTGTTCGCCGGCGAAATGGCGGAGTTGCAGAACGCGCAAGATACGATCCGTAGTGGCAAGTACGGCACGAAGATGCGCAAGCAGATGCTCAGCCGCAGCCGCGCCCAGAGCCGCCAGAAGGGCCGCTACAAAAAGTAGTCGCGGATCGCTCCGCCGCACACGACGCACACGCCCGATGAGCCCGCGACCATCGACCCGACCGCGATGCCAAGCCACAACGGTAGCCGGTCAGGCTTGTCGGAATCGTGCACGCGTCGGAGACCTCTACTGCCATCGGCATTCAGCGTCGGCGCGGAAGCCGGTAGGCGACTATGCAGACCTGTTCCGCCTGATCCATCGCCCGACCCCGAGTACGGTTCAGGTGATGGACCTGCTACGACCGCATCCCGACCGGGCCGACGATCCGGACTGGCGGATGACAGCGGTGACAATCCCGGGTTTCTTCCGGACCAGGGACGGCGCGCCGCCACCGCTTTCACCAGACGTACAGGTTCTGTGTACGCTGACTGCACTGGAGATGCTGGCGCCGGTGCCGGACGAGGCCGTTGAGGCTGCGGTGCGACGGAGTCTCGACGCGATCCACGCCTGGCTCCACGGCGGGCCAACCACCGACGTTGACCTGATTCCCGCCGACGCCGTCGGCCGGTATCCGGGCCACCCACGGGTGCAGGGTGCCGATCTGCTGGTTCGCGCGGTGCGAGCAGGTCAGATACACGGGCTGGATGCGCTGATTGTCCACGCGCTGGTTCGGCTCGCCGGTGTCCGGATGGGGAGCCTGGGAGGGTATCAGCAGTCAGTACTCCAGATTCCGTCGGTACGCGGGTCGGTCGCGCGATGGTGGAATCGCTGCCGGGCTTGCATTCCGTTCGCGAACCCGGGCGGGACTCGCTTCGATATCGTCTGGCCCGATACGTCGTCGCTTCCGGGCGGGCCGAACGAAACGATCGACAGCTTCGTCGAGCGGTTCTCAGTCTGGCCGTTGGCGGCACCGTGGGAATCCGTCAATGCCGAAATGTCGGACGGGCTGACTCGCCAGTTGCTCGTCGAACTGCCGCGTTCGCATGTGCTGGCAGGGGTCACCGCCGTGGCGATCGCACGCCGGGTCGACTGTGACGATGTGCTGTTCGCAATCGAGGCAGACCCACTCCGGTTGGCAGTCGTCCATCTCACCTGGTCAGGCCCCCGCGAGTCGCGACCGCAGTTCCCGGGAACAACCATCTACGATGGCCTTACTGACTGGATCGCCCGCTGCTACATCCCCGAACGTGCGGAATGGGACGCGGACACGTAGCAACGTCGCTTCCACTCAGGCTTCGGGAGCCAACACCGCGTCAATCCCGGCGGTGATGAAACGCCACTGCAACCGCATCTGATCTCGCACCGGCATCGGACGGAGGCCGCGAGCGACGAGGTCTGCGACCCGTTCACCTGCGGCGGGGTCGTCGGTGGAAATGGCAGCGCGGGCACGGTCAATCGCGTCTTTCCATTCGACGGCGATGGGGTCGGGCGGACCGAGCGTCAGGCCGACGCCGGGCGTGAGGAACAGCGGCATCTCCGAAACGAGCGTCAATGCGTCATCGCTGATCGCTCGTATCGTCTCCATCGAGGTGGGACGGAAAACAGCGGCTGTCTCCGGGTCATCGAGCGCGGTGAAGTGGCGGACCATCGCCTGGCTGTCCGGGCGGGTGCAGAAACCGGTGGCAATCCGGTCAAACCCCTTCTCGCCGCGCCGATCGATGTCGTGGAGTTCGTAGCCCATCGCGCGGACTTCGTCGGTTACGACCCGCTGAAGGAGTTGCGACCGGTCGATCCACTCGCGTTCGAGCAGGAACCACGGCCCGGCACCGAGCATCATCCCGTGCAACGTAACGTGTAGCGCAAAGCCGCCGTCGTCAGCCGCGCCTTGCCACCACCGCCACAGAGCCCGGTTCTCGGGGCGCGCGCCGCTATCGGCTGCCGACCGCGGGAAGCCGAACTCCACATCCTCGAACGGCGCCTCGCGGATCACGTGGGTGGCGTAGCGCGTGAAGTCGTACGCCTCATCGTCATCTCCGTACCACGCCCGGTTGCGCTGCTCTCCATCGGGGTTGGCGTGCGGGAAAATCCACCAATCAAAGCCGGAACGTACCGGGTGATCGGCTGGCAAGCCGTGCAGCCACGACACCAGATGGCGCAAGAAGCGCGGGCCCACTGGTTCATCCGCGTGGCAGCCGCCGATGAGGCTGACCCGACACGACCCGGTGCCGATGCGCCACGCGTGAATGTCGCGCCCCTCACGCGACTGTCCGAGCACCTCCCCGGGCGTCGTCCCATGCGGCGTCACGAGGATGTCGTCAACCAGGCCGAACAGGTTCATGGGGTGTCGGGGTTCGTGTTTGTGCCACCCACGGCGGCGCGACAGGCAACGGCAGCAATCACCGCCATGCCCTCAGCGAGCCGATCAAGACTGATCGTGCCACCTTCGTTGGTGGTTGGCGGGACGTGGACAAAGCCGAACGGAATGCGCGAGCCGATGGCGTGCATGCCGGCGTAGAAGATGTGGTTGCACAGGTAGTCGCCCGCGTTGTCCGATGGCTCGGCGTCGAAACCCGCTGCGCGCAGGGCGAGTACGACGTCATCCATGGGCAGGCTGGCGGGCAGTTCGTCGGGCGCTCCGGCCACTATCGGGGTTCCGGTGCGAACTTCGCCCGCAACATCGCGGCGCGTTGTGCCGGCATGCCCATCGCGATTGCGCGCGATGCGTTCCGGGTAGAACACGCCGTCGCGATACTGCGTGTGGCCCCCGAAGTGCACGCCGAAGCTGATCGCAGCTGCGGGTTGCAACCGATCGAAAGCCTCCTGCGCAGTCGGGAACGCACGGGCAAACTCGACCGGCAATTCGACAACCTCCACTCGCAACGCCAGCGAGTCGAACCGACCGGATTCGGCCGCGCGCACGAGCCCTGCGTGACTCGCGTTGACGGTGAAGCGGTCAAACGGTCCGTAGCCGGTCAGTAGCAGCGTGTCGGCAGTCACGGCGGGGCAGGTTGCGGGCTCACGAACGAGGGAAGACCACGTCGGCGCCGGGCCAGGCGGTGTCGCCACCATAGTAGTGGAGCCGGCGCGCACGGTCTTCCGCGCCGGGCTGAACGTCGAGGTGGCGTGGGTCCACTCCGGGTTCGCCGGGCGGGCGAGTGCGCCATTTGTGATGCAGCCAGTAGTACTGTTCGGGGTGCCGGCGAACGATGTCTTCGAGCGCGCGGTGCCAGTCCTGCATGATCCGTTGCAGCGTACGCGGATCGCGGATGTCGCCGCTGGTGTCGATCGGATCGTAGAAGTAGAGCTCGTAGTTGGTGCTCTGGCCGACGCGCACGGGGAACGACGGGATCATCGCAGCACCGTAGCGGTGGGCGATCAGCGCCGGCGCATCCACGCACTTGCAGAGCCGGCCGAAGAACTCGACGAACACCCCGCGCGATTTCGTACCCGCGTCCTGGTCTACGACCAGACCCAACGAGCGCCCGGATCGCAGGTCGCGGATCTGCTCCTGCAGGCGGCCGAACTTGGAGATCGTGCGATTCCCGTGGCGATCGCGCATCGCGTTGACCTCCTCGTCAATCAGGTACGAGTCGATGGGCCGCGCGATGACAGTGATCGGGAAGCCGCTGATCGAAGTGGGGTGAATGCTGAGCTCCCATGGCCCGATGTGCCCGGTGCAGAGCAGCACGCCGGGCGGTTCGCGGCGGGCCTTCTCGAATGCCGCGCGCGCGCCGGGGGTCATGTTGACGTGCCAGCGCTGGTGCCAACTGGTGCAGTTGATCATCCGGGGGCCGAGAAAGCCTTCCATGTAGGAGAGGAAGGTCTGCCGGTAGAACGTGCGGATGAAGGCTTCGAGTGCCGGGTCGGTATCGTCGCGGTCGGGGTCGTCGCCGATACCCGGGCGGAAGCGCTCGGGGAAGGCCAGCCGCAGGTTCTGCCGTGACATCCGCGTGTAGCGTGGCGCGACGAGGGTGGCGGCCCCACCAAGGAAGGTGGCGAAACGCAGGTACAGCCACCGCGGCATCGCCAGCAGGCCCAGCAGCGCGACCTTGAAGGCGATCCAGTGCAGGCGGGCCATCACTGGTGTCGGTCGAGCCATGGTGGGGAACCGGGACTGGTGCGATGGATCAGAGGCGGACCACGAAGAGGCGAAACCTACCAGAGAGACGCAGTCGGCGCGCACCCGGGTGCGCAAATGAGAACAAGCCACCCGGAGGTGGCTCGTTCCGCTTTCGATCATCCGCGGTCAGACCGCGTCAGACGAAGCACTGAAGCAGGATCGGTCAGATCACTTGTCGTTGAACTTGACCAGTTCCATCTTCATGCTTTCGCCTTCCATCTTGATGACGAGGCCCGGGTAGTCCTTCGACGACCAGGTCTTGTTGCCACCGGCTTCGGTGACGATGCACGTCCAGTCCTTGCCGGCGGCCTTGACGGTCTCTTCGGTGGTCTTCGGAGCGTCGCCCGTGGCTTCGCCGCCACCGGTCGCCTTGGTGAACTCGATCTTCGTGGCGGGCTGCTCGGGCATCCCGTCCATCGGGGTACCGTCGGCGTCCTTGCACATGGTCATCTTGACCATGGCGTGATCTTCGGCCACTTCCACGACTTCGTACTTCATGAAGCTGGCGTTGCCAGCGACTTCGCTCTTGTGGGTCCAGCTACGGCCCTTCGTCTTGTACAGCGCCCAGACGTCGGCAGCTGCGGCGGTACCACCACCACCGTTGCCACCATCGCCATCGGCGCTGCCCTTCTTCGAGTTGTTGTCGGTAGCGGCGCCACCACAGCCAACCATGATGGTCAGACCGAGGGCGATACAGAGGATCATCAGGATCTTCAGAGTCTTCATTTACTGGCTCCTTGCTTGATTGCGTGACAGGACACGCATCGCTTCACGTGTTGTCCGACTGGCCGGTAACCAATGCATGGTCCGCACAGGACCGGGGCCCCGCCGGGGGATGGCGGCATCGGACGAGATATGTGGCCGCAGAATGCGTTCCACATGAGCAATACGCAAAGAAAAATAGTCAGAATGGCTGGCCAATGTTTGAACATCCGACGGCTGACTGAATCAGCGTGCGGACGATCAGACACGACGAGCGCAGGGTGTGCTGGTGATCGGACTGCCCGTCGTGTGCCCGATGCCGAAACCAGCGCGGGCGCCCTTGTAAGGGCGCCCGCTGGGTCGTCTCACGCGAGGTGAGGATCGACATCTTCTACGTCACCGTTGCTGACGGTGGCTGGTACGTCTGGTGGCGAATCATCGCCGTAGACGTACGGTAGCAAGGCGCGGGGCGCTGTCAACCGACGGCGACCGTAGGCGCATGGCGGCGGCGAATGATGGCCAGGGCAACCACCAGCACCAACAACACGACCGGCGTGATCGGGTTGCCCTGCCCGTTGACCGAGCAACCACCACTGCCACTGTCGCTGTCCCCGGAGTCGCTTCCGATGACCGCCACGTTGCTGACGGCGGTGGAGTGATTGAGCGCGCGGTCTACCGTGTATGCGGTGTACGTAGGCAACGGCGACGTGCCGACGCCAGTCTCGGTGAACTGCGTGAGCGGACCGACGTAGACAATCACCGCCGTACCGAGCACCTGACCCGGGCAGTAGTGAATGCCGTCGCTCGGCGCGGTGGCCGCTGAGCCGATGCTGCGGGTCACGATCACCTCCTGCGCGTCATTGTCACTCGGCATCGAGAAACTCACGTTCGCCGTGCCATTGGTAATCGTCGCGACGATATTCTCGATGGCCGGAGGCGCCGTGGTGTCGGTGGCGGCCTGCCGCACGATTGCGACCGCGTCAATCTCACTGGCCGAGCCAGCGTCGAGGGCGTTGCTCGTGATGCGCACGTAGCGCACGCGGGCAAGCCCCGTCCCCGAGATGTCGTATCCTGTGCCGCCCGCCGACTGGCCATACGCCTGCGCCATCTGGGCGATGGTCTGCCCGTTGAAGTCGGAGGCCGTGATGGTCGGGTCGATTGGCAGGTTGGCGTCAGTCTCGACGGCCGACCACCAGTTGTTCCAGACGCCGAGCGACGCATCCGGGCTGCCCGTGTCGTAGACCCGCCCCAGGGTCGGCGCAAAGTTGTCGGCGGTCGGGGAGGTGATGGTCGTCCAGTTCGCACCGTCCTCGCTCACCTCCACGGTAGCCGGCTCGGAGAAGATCGTGCCGTCGAGCGTGAAGCCCGTCGGGTCTTCCTCGTCACCATAGGCCGCGCCGGCGGCTCCCATGAAGGCGTTGCCGAACACGATAAAGTCGATGCCGAACGGATTCGACGGATCGTCGCTTGCGGGCTGGTCGAGCTTGAGTACGAGTTCGCCGCCAACGCCGACACTCACGATCTCGTCGATCTGCGCAGGCGGCGTGGCACCGTGCACCGGGACCTGCGCGGCGGTTCCGTCGGTCAGCACCGTCGGCCGGCCGAGCGCGGTGTCGGGGTCGTTGAACGTCGGCGAGTTGCTCGACCCCTGCGTGTACGTGACCACCGTACCAGCGAACAGCGCGCCGCACGTGTGGGCCTGCAGTACGCCACTGGCATCGATGCTGACAATCAGGTTGAAGCCGAACGCAGCCGGTCCCTTGCCGGCGATCGTGGTGATCGCGCTGCCGTCACTGGCGTCCAGAATCGACAGGCTGTCGCTGGTGTTGCCGATCAGGATCCGGTCATCGGCCCACGTGACGGAGTTGCCGTTGCTGCCGGTGTTCGTGCCGTTGCTCGACCATGCGGCTATCGCGGTACCGGTGTTGTCGAAGGCGAACGTCTGGTTCGTGCCACCGAAGTTCTCGCCGCAGAGGAAGACGTTACCGTCGGGGTCTAACGCGGGAACGCCGGTACTGGAGAGGCTGATGTCAGCCGACCAGTCAAGGGCGCCACTACTGGCAACGATGGCATAGACACGACTGGCAGCAAAGTTGGTGGAGGTCAGGTACAGCCGGCCGTTGGAATGAGCGACGGCAGCGTGGGGGTTGTACTTGTACGCCAGTACGAACTCCGTCGTCCACCTGACAGCGCCTGTGGCGGCTTCGTAGGCGCGCACACGGAAACGATCGTCACCAGCGTCGGCGCTTGCCACCGGGTCGTAGATCGACTGAACGACGAGGTCCAGCGATGGCACCCAGCCAGGCGACCCCTGGCCTTCGCCCCCTTCCGCCGCGACCCACACAATCGAACCGTCTGCGAGGTTCAGTGCGATGGTCTTGCCATTGCCCGGCGTACCGAAGCCCGCGTACAGGCTGACGAACAACCGGCAGTCGGCGATCATCGGGCTGCAGTTGACGACGTCCGCTGTCAACGGAAGCGTCACCTGCCACCCACCATCGGCCGTCGCCGTGCTGCCATCGCTCGCGCGGATGCGGAACACGGTGGTAGTGCCGGCACCGTTGGACCCGGCCCAATAGACGTATCCGCGATGGAAGACCGGCGATGACGTGCTACCGAATGCGTTGTGCGCGGGCACGGTGAGTTCCCAGGCCTTGTTGCCCGTGGTCACGTTGACCGCAATGAGCTTGCTGGTCGTGGAGTCCACGTTGCCGGCCGCGACCACCAGTTGGCTGTCGGCCGAGATGCAGGGCTGACTGTTCGTCTTGAAGCCGCTGGCCAGGCCATCTCCAGCCGGGTTGTAGTTCCAGCGGCTGGTGATGGCGGACGGGTTGAAGCCGTGGCGGAAGTCCGGGTCGCTGTGGTCGGCCGTGCCACGAAACTGCTGGAAGCCGGCCTCGTCAGCAGTTGCCACCGATAGCAGCGGGAAAACGGCCGACACGAGGAACAGGAGACGGAGAGTGAGCGTGATCCTCATCAGGATCGCCTTTCTGCGTGCATGTCGCGGCACGCCGACTGACGAGATCGAGAACTGATCGCCGCGCTACGCAGGCTCGGCCGGTGCCCGATTCTCCCGTTCGGGACGTATCGAGGGTCCGGCAGTGGGTCTGCGTGGTGCCGCGACTGGTTCCGCGTCAGTCGTGGTGGTGATTGAGCGTTCCGCGGAGCGGTCTCCTGACTTCCGGGTCGTCCTCGCCGCTCGCCTTCCCGCCAACGCCTGTGACGTCTGCAGTGGCTTGATGAGCGGTTCGTCACCGGTAACAGTGGCGCGTCCGTGCCGGATTTTCACCGGCTTCCCATGTCGGGCATCGGCCCGACCTCCGGGAACGACCGGAGCATAGCAAATCGCCCGGCCGACGGTGGGCTGTGGTACGTTCCGCGTGCCAATCGCTCACCGCCCGCCTGCCGCCCCGTGCCCGCGTCCGTCATGCCCGACGTCGTAGCCGACCTGATTCGCGCGTTCCTCGCCAACCCCACGCCAGCCGCGATGGATCACCTCTTCGAGGAGATCGAGGATGCGGAGGCGGAATCAGTGGGCGATGGCGCCGCGCTCTGCGACTTGTTGGCGTGGTTCGACAACGATCGAGTGGCCGCTACCGACGGCGGGGTGATGCACCAGCTGTTCGCGCAACTCCAGCAGATCGCGGACCCGGCTGCCGGCAACGTGATTCGTGAGCGCGGCATGGCCGACCTGGTGCGCATCGTGCGACGCCTGCTCGAGCCGGTCCGTGGCGACGACGGCGACGACGACGAGGACTGGCGTCGGGCGGACACCGCGCTGTTCGGCGTGAAGATTGCCTCGATGTACGCCACCGAAGAAGGCGCCGATCTGGCAGTGGAGACTGCCCGCCGCAGCGAGGATGGCGAGGGTTTCCTGTGGTCGGTGATTCTCGGCATCTATGGTCCGCGCGAGGGCGAGGACGTCCCCGACGACAAGCGCATTCACCCGTGCGTGCACCGCGTTCTCGATGGCCTGTCGGACCCGCTTCCGCCGGGGTTCATCGGCGTTGCGTTCCTTGACCTGTGCAACTCGCTGGCGATTGCCGGTGACGTGTTCGAGCGTCATCCGTTCGACACGCCGGCCGGTCATCAGCGACTCGAGGATTACCTGCGCGACCTGGACGAAGAGAACTTCAGCTACGCGCACAGCGCGACCGCGGCGCTGCCCTTCCTCTCCGACGAGGCGCGCGAACGTCTGTTCCCGCTGGCGTCGGTGCACCCGGACGACGGCGTGCGAACGGAGGCTGCCTGGACGCTGGGGTATCTCGGAGACGAGAAGGGAATTGAACTCCTCGCCGAAATCGCGACGGACCCGCACCGCAGCTGGCTGGCGTGTACGTACCTGCACGAGCTGGATCGGGCCGATGCGATTCCGGAGGTGGCGCGTGATGACAACTTCATGGCAAAGGCCGAGATGAGCAACTGGCTGCAGCACCCGTCGGAGTTCGGCAGACCGCCCGACGATCTCGTGCAGGTGGACACGCGTGAGTTGCACTGGCCTCCGACTGACGAGTTCCGTCGGGTGTGGCTGTTCCGCTACGTGTACAAGCCGGTGGACGAGGACGACGAAGGCGATGTCGGCATCGGCATGGTCGGGCCGACCACCTTCGCGTTGTTCGGCGAAACCACCGACGAGCTACCGCCGGAAGACGTCTACGCGCTGCACTGCTGTTGGGAGTTGCAGATCGCGGAAGACCCCCGTGCCCCGGAAGAACGCACAGTTGAAGCCGGCAAGCGCATCCTCGCCGAATCCAACCCTGGCGCCGGCTTCTGATCCAGAAAAGCGGAACGCCGACCGGCGAGGGTCGGCGTCCGTGTGTGTGTGCCGGGGTGTGACCGGCAACTGCGTGTACCTGCGGGAATCAGTTGTTGCGCGGCTTCGGCGGAATCACCAGCGGTGACGTGGGGAACGTGAACACGCGCTTGATCTCGCGTGTGGTCAGCCCGGTGTTGTCGCAGAGGAACAGGCTGATCTCGATCGCCGGCGGCAGGAAGTCCTTCTGGGTGAAGGGGCGGGATGCGTTGAACTCCCACCAATCGGGATCGAGCGCGAAGCGCACGAACGGCGGACGCGGCCCGTTGGACTCGAGCAGCGGACGCGGAGCGACTGCCGGCGGCGTCGGGCCGATCAACGGGTTGGCGGTGGCTTCCACGAACATCATCTCCTGGCCGGGGCCCGCCGTAACGGTGCGATCCAGGTAGCGGACTTCCACACCGCGGACGAAGCTGCAGACGTCTTCGTCGGACGGCGTCGTGGCATTCCAGTTGATCGTCCAGTTGCCTGCCGCGAAGGTCCACTCGTAGGCGTAGATCCGGCGGACAAGATATGCGCCCGGCTGGATGTTGTTGCCGGCGTCGCGCGGTCGTTCGAGCAGGTAGTAGACAACCCGGACGGGGCGTTTCTCCACACGGTCGGGCTGGCCGCCAGCGCCACCGATTACCGTAGTCGTGGTGGCATAGAACGAGAGGAACGCGTTGTCCTCGATCTCGTTCTCCGGCGGGCGGCCGTTGAGCGGATCGGGACCGCCCGGTGGCCACGCGACGTAGCGGATGGCTTCGCTCGCGGTGCCCCAGTTGTCGCGGTTCTGCTCGTAACTGAGCGAACGCAGTGTCAGTGCCAGCGGACGACCGGCCGGGTTGTTCTGCGCTTCGCCCATCATCACGCGAGCGTTCTGCACGCCGCGCTGCTCGAACGATGTGGGGATCTGGGCATCTAGCGGCGTGATGTTCTCGAGGTCACGGCCGATGATATCGAGGGCGGTGCGGCCGTTGCTGATCACATTGCTCTGTGCGACCGAGACGTCGTACATGCGCTGGGCGCTGAGCATGAAGGTCGCGAGAATGGTGCTGATGATTGTCATCAACGCCATCGCCACCAGCAGCTCGACGAGCGTGAAGCCCCGGGTGCGGGTGATCGGTTTCATCTGTCACAGTCCTTTCGTTCACTTCTCTGGAGTCGGTTGATCCGGTCATCTATGCGGTTCGTCGATGCATCGCAGCCGGGTCTGGCAGGCAGACCCGGCAGGGTCGAGCGAGCCGGAATCAGCCACTCAGGAAGAAGCGGTAGGTCAGAACGGGTGTGCACTCGGGCACCGGACGGCCCCCGGCATCAATGTGCTGCAGGTCACCGGTGACGGGGTCGTAGACCGGCGGGTTGATGATCAGGCCGTCGAAGTAGTTGACGTAGATGTAGAGCGTGCAGTCGAAGATGTCGCCGGGCGTGACGAAGCCGCTGGACGGCGTTTCACCCGGACGCGGCACGACCCGCTTGATCAGCAGCCGGAAGCTGTAGTTCTGGCTGTCGTCATCGTCGAACTCGGGCAGGTTGATGTCTTCGCGCACAAAGCTGTCACGGAACGACCAGCTCTCCACCGGCAGCCCGACGAGATTCCCGTCGAAGCCCTCGCTCGGCAGGTCGAGCACCATATTTGCCCCGATGGCATTGGGCGTGGGCTGGAGCAACACGGCGCTGTTGTTGACGAGGCGGCCGGCCGTGTCGTCAATCTGGAAGTAGAAGCCACTGATCTGGCCTTGCGAGAAGCTGACCCGATCCTGGCCATTGCCCTCGACCGCACCCGGCATCTCGAGCCGGTAGTAGGGGCCATGGGCACCCTGGCCGGGGCGCGGGTAGCGCAGCGCCTGGATCAGCGCGTCGCGCACGCTGCGGGCCATCATCGTCGCACGCGATGTGCGGACAGACTTCCGGTTGTCATTGGCAGCGAGAAAGAAGAACCCGATCACACCCATGATGCCCAGCGACAGGAACATCATGGAGATCAGGATCTCGATGATCGTGAAACCACGATCAGCTTTCGATCCGGGACGGGCGAGCATGAGGACAACTCCTTCGGAGCGGGGCGGGCGGGTCGGCGGGTCGTGTGATGGATGGGTCCGGGAACCCGGCGGTTACTGCGCGGCGTACGCCTGCGCGGCCCGCACCTTGCCCGTCAGGGGGTTGATATCGATGAACACGCGGCTGTCCTCATTGGACAGGATGATGTCGCCATTGGACGGCGGGTTGGCATCCAGCACCCACGACGCGACGTTCTGCTTGCCGATCATCATCGCGCCACCCTGCGGCAGCATCACGAAGATCAGCGCCTTGCGTTCAGCCGGGGTGGCCCCGTTGAGGAACTGGTAGCCAGCGTTGGCGTCTTCGCACAACGCCTTCAACTCGTCCTCGTACGGCGTGCCGGCGGAAATCCCGCTGTAGTCGGTGATCGTGCCCTGCCAGTTTTCGTCGATGTACGCTTCCCGCGGGAACACGTGATCACCGGGGTCTTTCTGGAAGGTCATGATCTCGGCGCCGGGGTTGGCGATGTCGGGGGCCATCTCGACGTACCAGGCCGCGAACTGCGGCGGATCGGCCCAGTGCTCGAAGACCACGAAGACCGGCTTGCCCGTGGTGGCCGCCTTCTCGCGATACTTCATGAACACGCCCTGCGTGACATCGATCGCGCCGCGGATCGAGCCGGCTTGCGAGAGAACGGCGAACACCGGCACGGAGAGCCCGAGGATCATCGCGATGATCCCCATCACCACCAGCATTTCCACGAGCGTGAAGCCGCGGCGGATGGCGCCCTGCCGTCTCCACTTGTTGGAGGTCGGATTGGTCACGGGTACGGTCCTTTCAGTCGATCAGGCGGGGTCGGTCGCAGAACGTGCGGGAAGTGTCGGGGTCGGAATCCGGTGGTGGGTTCAGGTGGGTTCAGGTGCCGGGTGGCGGCCGGGCGACCGGGGGTTGGCAGTACGCCCGGCCGCACCCGACGAACCCGAATCGGTCAATACTCGTCCAGGTTGAACCAGTTGCCGACGTCGTCGTTGATGCCTTCGGCGCCGGGGTTGTTGACCTCGCCCGGCCACTGACCTTCGTTGCCCGGGGCGTAGAAGTTCTCGAGGTCGGCACCGGTTGACCAGATATCGGGACGGCCGGCCTGGAAATGGTTGTTGCCCTTCATGTCCAGGTAGTTGGTCTCCAACGAGTGGTTGCGACCGGGGAACAGGTAGTGCAGCGGCTGGTCCCAGCCGTCGACGAAGATCGTGGCTTCTTCGTAGGTCTGGCCCTCGTAGTCCACTTCTGAACTGTTGAGGTACTCCTTGATGATGCTGAACTCGATCACCGCTTCGGTGACGCCGGTGTTCAGATACATCCCCGCCAACTCGTCATCGGTCGGCGAGATGATCATCCGCAGGAACTCGCCGTCGCAGGTGGGCGGCGTGGCCGACAGGCCCAGTTCATCGGCGCGGGGGAAGCCACGACGCGGCGGAGCCACGCCATACTTGCGAGTGGCGAACTCCAGCTGGAATTTCTCCACGCCACTTTCCGCCATGCGGATGGAGCCGATCGTACGGTTGAGCTTGGACTTGGTGATCAGCGGGAAAATGGCGACGACGGTCAGGCCGGCAATCACCGTGATGATCGCGATCACAACCAGCAGTTCGACCAGGGTGAAGCCGCGGCCACCCTTTGTGGACGCGCGGTGGAAGGAACGGTGGGAACGACGCATGGTCAGGCTCCGGAATCAGGTCGGGGAACTCGGGAAGGTCAAAGGGGCGGGAGGCCGCTCCTGTCACTGCTCCCGATCAATGCGCCAGTTCGCGATGTTGTCGGCCCAGGTGTCGATGTCGTTGTCCTCGCCGGCACTCCACATGTCGTAGGTGCGCGGGTTGTTGGCACCGCCCTTGTTCGCTTCGCCCACCCACTGGTGGTAGCGGATCGGCTCGCCCCAGCCATCGATGATGACGTCGCCGCCACCGTTCGGGTTCTCGGCGACCTCGTTCTCGCTGAAGCTGTGCAGCGACAGGTTCTCAAGTTCGGTGATCAGCGTCTCGGTCATGTCGTTCGGGTCGTTGCCGGGATAGCGACCGCGGTTACGCTTCGCGTATTCGTCCATCGGCGTGCGGACGGTCTTGATCAGCGACTCCGTCTGCACCTGCTTGGAGGTCTGCAGACCGCTCATCAGGTTCGGGATCAGGATGGCGGCCAGGACGCCGATGATCGCAATCACAACGAGCAACTCGATCAGGGTGAAACCACGCTTCATGTCGTTTGGCTCTCAAAGGGTGAATGGGCCAACGGCGGACACAGCTTCTGTGAGCTCGACGCAGGCGGGACAGAACGTTCTGACGGTGCAGGCACCGGTCGGCGTCCCGACCAGGTGAAGGTGTCGTGCCGAAGACAGCCTGGCGGCGATCGATGGCATCCGTGATCCTGCAGGGCACGGGAGCCACGCTCGGGGAGCGTGACAGACAGAGGGATAGCGAACGAACCGACGGCAGGCGGACGGGGTGTCGCCTATCGCCAGTTGGTGATGTCGTCGTCGGTACCGGCGATGCCGTCGGGACCAGGACTGGCCAAATCGTACGATCCCGGGTTGTGAGCGCCAGACTTGTTGGCCACTCCGAACCACGGGCGGTAGATCATGGGGTTGCCCCAGCCGTCCGCGAGCACCGGTTCGTTGGTGTCGGGATGGCGGGCGAAATCAGTGGGATAGCTCGGGCCCTGTGGCTCCAGAGCCTTGACCAGTTCAGCTGTCAGGTCGCGCCCGTCGCTGTCAGCAGGAGGATAGGTGCCGCGGTGCGTGTCGGCATAGCGACTCATCGGCTCTACCACGGTGTGAAACAGCGCGCGGGTCTGCACCTCGCGGGCTTCGTCGCGCGAACCGACGAACATCGGGTAAATCGCAGCAGCCAGCAAGCCGATGATGAAAATCACCACCAGCAACTCGATCAAGGTGAAGCCGCGACGATCCGACATGGTGAGCAGTGACTGGCGGTCATGGAGGGTGGGTACGGCCCAACCTGCTTGCAATGAACGTGCCGCGGCGCAAATCGCCCGATGATGCCGCAGTGCCACTGTCGTAAGATGCTGGGAAAACGACAGATGTGGCTTCCGTGCACTAGCGGCCACCATGCCAATGCAATAGACTTCCGATAAATACGACACCAAATGGTATCATTGTGTCGAAACCGTATCGATGTCAATTCGAATGTCGACACCATTCGGCAACAAGATACCAACTGGTAACGATTTCGACGTGCTTATCTATTCCTGAAATCTCGCGCTCTTGGAAAAATTCTGCCGATTCGCCGGATCAATAGATCGCCTGATCCTCCGGAACCACCAGGAAGATCTGGCCATCGTTCTCGTACAACCGATAGGCGCGACACGGCTCGAGCCCTTTGAACCCCTGATCCCACCGCACGGACCCGTCCCGAAGGTCGTAGCAGACGCCGTGGTGCGGGCAGCGGATCTCCTGATACTCCCGCTTTGCACCTTCCATCGTGCGTTCCTGGTGGCTGCATTTGTTCTCGATCGCGTAGAACTGGCCCAGCAGGCAGCACACGATCACGGTCAGGCCCATGTCGGGCACCGTTCGATAGACGAGTTCACCCTCCGGGAAATCACCCGGGACTCCAATCGGGAATTCTCTGTCAGCCACTTCTAGCCCCTTGTTGAATTTTCGTGTTACTTCCAGCCACCCGGGATTGATACTCCTCGGTTACGACCAGCTGAAACATCGTTCATGAAAGGCCTGATAGCGATTCGTGGGCAGTCCGGGTTCTCAGTCGTATAGCCAGAAGTCCGAGTCGGCGGACACATCAGTCTCGCCTGTCGGCAGCCCGTTCCGCGTCCGGGCGTTCGTCCTGCGACTCGCCACCCCCGGCCTCGCCATCCGTCTTGCGGCGGCGACGACGGCGCTTGCGCTTCCGGCCGCCAGACGAACCCCGGCCGATCAGTGCAATCGGTGGCGTGCCGTCGGCATCGAAGATCGCCACAGTCGGCTTGTCTCCGGTGGCGTCCATCCCGAAGCGCAGCTTGCCACTCATCCAACGTTCCATCACCGGACCCAGTACCTCCGCGCGCCAGCCACCGAGCGGTCCATCGTCGGCAAGTGCCGCCTCCAGCCCGACTACGACGGTTTCGGCCAATCGGTCACGCTTGGCGAGCAACGCAGGGGCAATATTCTCCTGCTGGGCGACGATTCGCGTCAGCAGCAGCAACGCCTCCAGCAGGACGGCATCCTCAGCCGACAGGTGGCGGGCCTGCGGCGGGCGCACGACGTCGGGCAGCCGCCCTTCGGGTACGGCAAGCCCGGTGGCCACACACTCCAGAATCGTCTCGGTGTGGCGCTTCAACAGGCCGCCCGGCATCTGCCGGATGCCTTCAAGCTCTTCCCTGGAGCGGGGAGCCACGGTCGCGATCCGCACCAACTTGTGGTCGGCCAGGATGTTAGCCGGTCGCTGGTTTTCTTCCTGCGCCCGCGCTTCGCGCCAGGCGTAGAGTTCGCGCAGCACGGCGAGCTTCTGCGGCGACAGCTGGGACGCCTTGCTGACGCGTCGATAGCCGGTTCCATCTGTATCCGCCCACGTCACCGGCGACTCCCGATGGTGCCGCATCCCCTGGTCGCGCGCCCATTCCAGGCGTCCGGCGCGGTCGAGTTCCTCTGTGATCGCTTCGTACAAGGGCAGCAGCCAGTGTACATCTGCGGCCGCGTACGCCAGTTGCTGGCGATCCAGCGGTCGGCGGTTCCAGCGAGTGACGGTGCTGGCCTTGTCGATCTCCTGATTCAGGAACCGACTCACCAGATCAGCAAACGACGCCTGTTCACGCCGGGTGAGAAACGCACCGGCAACCTGCGTATCAAACACTCGCGTGACCGGCCCGCCCGTCGCAATTCGTAGCAGGGCCAGGTCCTGCGACCCGGAGTGAACCACGATCTCGGGGCCGTCGTCGTCAAACAGCCGACCCAGCGCACGCACATCGCCCAGTTCGATCGGGTCAATCAGCAGTACCCGGTCCGGCGTGGCGATCTGCACCAGGCAGAGCAGCGGCACGTACCGGGACTCGGGAATGAACTCCGTATCGATGCCGATCGCCTCGTAGTCCGCGTCCAGCAACGCATCGATCTCGGCGTCGAGCTGGTCGGGCTGATCCACGTAGGTGAACGCAACGTCGGTTTCGTCGTTCCGGCGGGCCACGGGTTTCGCCTTGCGGCTCGGGGAAGAGCGCTGCGACGATTCGCGGTGTTCGGAACCGGAACCGGACTTCGACTGCGCGGGTTGCGTCATCTGGGCGTGCAAACAGTGGCGATTCACCAACTATACATCGGCGGCCCGCATCAGCCACGGCGCCGGTGATTTGACCGGCCATCAATCGAACGGGCCCCGCCAACGTGTCGTCAGCGGGGCCCGCGAATTCACCAGCATGCACCGGCTCTACTCGTGCTGCGCACCCTGCAGCAACCGGCGCGGAATCACCGGCTGATCGACGGCAGGCAGGTCATCCACGCTGTACTTCTCCGGCAACGGGATCAGGCCGTCCATCTGGGCCAGCAGCAGATCGACTGAGCGTTCCAGCTGACGATCGCGACCGGCATACAGGTCTGCCACGGTCTCCTCGACGATCACATCCGGTACCACCGAGTTGCCCTCCATGCAGACGCCCTGTGACGTGAAGAACACGTTCGACGAGATCATGCAGCGCCCCCGGTCCGGCATGGTCACATAGCCCGACCCGATCACCCCACGAGCGCTCGGTTCGCCGACGAGCAGGCCGAGGCCCAGGTGGCGATACAGGTGCGGGAAGATCTCCTTGTCGGACCGACAGATGTTGTTCATCACGCAGATG